>MU839084.1:0-249181 GCA_030685235.1 Copromyces sp. CBS 386.78
TTATTTTTATTTTTATTTTTATTTTTATTTTTATTTTTATTTTTATTTTTATTTTTATTAGTAAAGAAAAAAACTTAGTCGTTTTCAAAAATCCTCCCAAGAAAAAAGGGCGCACGGGCCTTAGGAAATTGCCAGCCGGGCCAATAATTCCTTACCGGCCGGCAATTTTTTACCAGCCGGCAAAAAAACTTAGTCATTTTCAATCAAAATCTAAGAAAAACGCTTCTTTTCAATTTTTCTCAACAACCAAACATCGGAAAAAAGAATAACTGGTACCAAAATAACCGCCTAATCGAGCCGATCATTTTAGTAGTCTTTTCATTTTGGTACACTTCCTAAAAGTGGCCTTTTTTCACCTTTCTATATTTCAACCAATCATTTTTCTTTACTATTCGCACAGTGTCTCGCCTCTCCACTATCCCGGATCAACATGTAGTCCGTATTTACGCATTCGCAGCGTCTAAACAGAAACACCACGCCGCGCTGCGTCGATAGGCCCACGGACCACAACCTTTGGTACGGGTTTTCCGTAACACCTTTGGTGCCGTGGGCGTCATCTCCTTGCTTGGGCATGGGTGTTTCAATTATAATTAAATAGTTAGTATAAGAATAAAACGGTTATATAAATATAGGAATAGATAGTATACAATTTACTATATATTTAATTTATTTTCTGTAACGGTTGGCGGTATTCTATAATAAACGTAAGTTAGATATATATAATTATTATTTAGAAGGGAATTGAACTAATTTAGGTAAATTAGATACGCTAGTTAATAAATAGTAATCGGTCGTCCAGCGTAAATTTTGTATTTTAATCTATTTATATTTTGCGGACGCTACGGTTATTAATAGTGAATAGGACTATAAATAGGCTGTTACGCTCTAACGCAAGTAGGCCGATAATTTCCTAAGTAAATTCTTCTATAATATTTATTTGGTTAGTATTAATACTAGCGTTAATTTATATAATCGGAAGGCTAGTTAATAATTCCAATTTATTATACGCGGATACGGGCTTAATAATAAAAAAAATATAATATAATTTACTAAATTAATTACCTCTTCTACTATATAGCCGCTATTACACTAATTCAATATTAATATATATTATAATAGTCTAAATATAAATATAAGCGATAGTACTTACTAATATTTATATTATATATAAAAATATATTTTAACCGCGCGCGAATAGGGTTACCCTCTAATCGCCAGTATATTATATAGTCGCCCCGGTAGAATATCCGCCGGCGGCCGCTATTTAAAATTCTAATCGAATAATAAAATAATTAATATATTATAAATTAATCCCTACTTATTATATTTACGCTATAATCCGTTATAACGGATATATTATACTTACTTATTATTAAAAGCTACCTTCTTCTACTAAATAATCTATTAATTCTCTATTATAATAATATTATAATTATATTCCTGCCGGTATACTCTACGTAATATAGCCCTAAACGCTAAAAATATCTATTAATTACGGTTGGGAAGACTATATATATTATAGTATATATTCGCCTTTATTTATACTAGTACTTTAGAATTTCTATACTTATTATTAAATATAGTATTAATAGTATTATTCGAAGAAGGGTTATTATTATCGTTAATATTGTCCGGTAATAAATCTAAATTATAATTGGGAATAAAATTTAAAAATAGCGTTAATACTATTGCCTTTAATTATTTAAAATGTATAATTATATCCGGCTCCTTATTTATATATTATAAAGTCTTAGTACGATAGGGTGGGAAACACCTCAACACACGAAGTAGGTCTATTCTTATTAAAAGACTTTAATTTAACCAGTTAGAAAGGACCGGTTAAGCCGTAAGGGTTTTTATATTCGTACGAACCTTCGGTAGGCCTAGCCTTCGGCGTTCGTATTCCGACCGAACGCCTCTACCCTTATCGGTTTCGCTTATCGAACCTACTTTATATCCCGTATTAAGTTAGGCCTAATAGCCTTACCCCGTATCGGCCTATCCTAAGCCTCTTACTCTATATCCTTATAACTATCCCCCCCTCTAGAAGCTATAATCTCTTATAGTTCGTACGTACGTACTATCTTACTTATTTTATAACTATATACTCCATTATTTTAGCGGGGCTTCGTCGGCGAATCTTTAGCCGTCCCCTTCCTTTTAAGCGCTTTTATACGTACGGACGTAATACTTTGCCTCTTATTCGTTACCTATATTTTACTTAGTATACGGACGTAGTATTTTACCTCTTATTCGCTACCCGTATTTTATTTAATATACGGACGTAGTATTTTGCTTTTTATTCGTTATTTAGGGTTTTTTGGGGTTTTTCGTAATTTATTAACGTTATTCCCCCCCCTAAATATTTAGCCTTCTAAGTAATTATATACTTTTTATTTTCGTAATAAGTATATTTTATTCTTACGTACTACGATTATTCGCCGACTTTTATATTAATTATTTTTTCCTTAATTAACTTCTTTTATTATACTTTCTTATATACTACAATTATTCGCCAATTTATAAACTAATTACCTTTTTTTAAATTAATTTCTTTTATCGTACTTACTCTTTATATAACCTTTATTTCTTTAAACTTATTTTCGCCGACCCGTTATTACAATAATTTAGTACGCTTAAATATCGGTTTTTAAAGGCCCTATTAACGGTAGCGAATTTCCTTACATTGTAACTAATTTCCTTTATATTATAACGGAGCGAATTTTACATCACTACCCTTTTAATATAGTAAAAGGCTTTCCCTTTATTTAGGTATAGGTATTAATTTCTTTTTTCCATATTCACGGGCGCTTATTCAACGATTTATATTAATTTTATTACTATTCCTAGGATAGCGAAGCAATACTTTATTTATAGTATTTACTTATTATATATTTAGATTCTTTATTCCTTTACTACCTCTAAATTAAAGATTCGGGAAATATTTATATCCATTATTAAATATAGAATAAAGCCTACTACCTAATACGTATTTTTCCTTTTTAATTCTTAAAGTATTTTATTAATTAACGTTCGTCGGTTAAATCCTTTTTAAATATTTAAGGGTATTCTAATATTATTAATATTATATATTAAATATCCTTCACTATATTTAAGCCTATTATAATAACGATCTTTTCTACAGTAATATTACGAATATTTTTATATACGTTCGTATAAATATTTCGAAAGGTTTATATTTTATTAAGAATTCGTATAACTATTTTAATAAATTTATTAACGAATAGGCGGCGAACGGTCGCAATAAAACTACTCTTAATAAATTTTTAAAGGAAATATACTCTCTACGCCGTTTTACTTCTATAATTATAATTATTTTATATTATAATTTCCGCCTTAACGTATATATAAATCCCGCTTAATATTCTAAGACTATAGCCGTATTTACCGGTAGTCTACCCCTCGTCAAATAAGTACTTAACGCTCTACTTTCGGTAAAAATAGCCCTAAACCAATTTATCGCTTAATAGTCATATAAATTCTTTATTTACTAATTTTAAAAGTAGAAGAAAAATTAACATTATAAATTTTTATTTTCCATTTACATAAAAATACGGGAATTATTATTTATAAGCTTAAAATTTAGGATTAAATTATATATTCTTTAATTAAGCGCTTACTACTAAATTAGGCCTTATATCGCTTATTCCGCGCCGCTCTTTAAATAGAATTATATTCTTAATATTTAAATTCTATATTACATTATTAATAATAAAGAAGATAACAATTACTAGTCGCTAACTATCCGCCCTAATAATCTAACCTTTTTTCCTTTTATTCTTATTAATTTTTATTTCTAATTCGTCCTATTAATACTTTATACTATTAATAATCTTACTATTTACTAATACATCTTCTTCATTTATACTATCTAAACTATTCCCGAATTTAATATAATTATATCCGAAAATAACGGCCCTTCCCCTAATACTTCTTCTATTACCGACTAAACAATTTATAATAATAAAGGAAATAACAATAGCATTTCTTCTACAACTAATTCTTTAGGCGGTAGGGCTTCGGAGCTTCGTAGTTCGTCTAATTCCTTTCATTTTTTTCGTTCGTAGAATTCGTTTCCTTTAAATTCATCTAACCTTCTTTCTTTAAGTAACAAATATAACAATATTACCGAACTTAGCCCCAAAACTTCTTTTTAATACGCCGACTCTATATTTAATAATTTAAATAATAACGATTTTACTTTTAATTCGATAAATATTAATATTAAATCCTTCGCCGAATATTCGGAAAATAATACTTCCTTAAATTTATAACCCTTCGGCGAATTATCAATTCTTAACGTATCTTTAAACCTTCTTTCAGCTACTCTTATTCTTAATTATAATTATCCTTTTATATAGTAAAGCAAGGAAATTTTCATTATTAGAGGTAATTCAATAACTTTTATCGTAGGCGGTATCCGTCGTCCTCTCTTAAACAATTCTTTAAATAATAATTCTCGCCTTTATTTTAAAACTTCTACAGTACATAATCAGTATTTTCGGTACTATTAATTTTTCTTAGAATATTATTATATACTAACCCTTTTCCGCTAGGAAATTTATAAATTAAAATCGCTTTTAAATCGCCGTACTTCTATTATACCAACTCTTAAAATTTCTCTTAAATTTATCTTACTATAGGAGGATATAAATATTAATAGTAAAATAGGTTAATATAACCCAAATAGAGAACGTTCACATTCGGTATAATTATTTTATAACCCTTCCGAACTTTTAACCGTATAGCCGACTTTTCGCCTTTTATTCGCCGTTAAAGGACTTTTTATACCCCTTTCTATATAAGAATACTATCCCAAAACAGAATTTACTATAACTACCGGTCCTTCGGCGTTTCGTCCCCCTTTAATTATATCTCTTCGTATTCTCTATTCTTCCTTAAATATATTTTTTAAAGAATTTAATTTATTTATCCGCTTTTACAATTTAATAAATATTAATAACCCTTATACGTTAACCCTATTATCCGAATTTAATTTTCCTACATTTTTATTTATATAAAATATAATTATTAGCATACGTTTTCTTATTATTGTATAGGCCGAAGTAAGCCTTTCTATCAGCGTTAATTCGCTATTTATTAATTAATTTAAATTACCTTCTCTTCGTCCTTCAATAGGACTTAAAATTATTATTAGTAGCCCTTCGGTTAAAACGGGCCTTATTATTACAATTAACCCTTTTAAATATATTCGCCTACTCCCTTTTAAAAAGGGTAATATTTAAATACTATTTCTAACTATCCTTTAACGCCCTTCAATCGGCTTTCCTTTAATTCCTACCTTTATAATTTCGCCTTATAGGCTTAACTATTATCCTTCTACCGCTAAGAAAAGCAAAAGTAAAAATATTAGTCCTACTCCTTTTATAATTATTCGTTTAAAACCTTTTTTTAATTCTTCTATTAATAATTAATTATTTACAACTTACTATTCTCCTTAAAAGTAGGATATATTTAAAACTACTATTAATACTAATAGTCCTAATAAATATTATAAATAGTAAATCGGTTATAGGTTTTCTTTAATAAATTATTAAATCTTTTATTTATTTTTTAATACTTAAACCTTTTATTCGCCTTCCTATCGGCTTTATACTAAATTATTTAATATAAATATAATTTTTTATAGTAGAATAGAATTCTCTTTATTTATTTTACTAATTTATATTATCTTATTTTTTATATACCTATTATTTAATTTTCTAATATTTAGAGAGCACTTTCTACGCGTTATATAAATATTTTACTAATTCCTAAATATTATATTCGATAAATTATTTTATTTATTTAATTAAGAATTTCTCGTCTACCCTTTTCCTTTAGTAATCTACAATTTCCTCCACTTCTTATTTATCCTAATCCTTTATTAGTTCTAGCAGCGGTATTTCGTCGGCAATTTTACTATTAGTCTTTTATAGTTCGAATAAATTTATTAGGAATATATTATATATTTTCTAATATTTCGTAAGTAGGATGATTCAATATATTTAGGACCTAATCCATTTAATTATTTTAACTTTAATAAAGGTAAATACAAATTTACGATTTTAAAAACGAAAATTCTTAGTAAATAGTTTTATAAAATCGTTTAATTGGAATTCGATTAATATATATCGTTTATTATACCCTTTCTTTTAATTTTTAACAGCCCGTTCCTAATATTAGTATATGGATTTCTATACGGTTTCTAAATATTATAAACGCTCTTTTACTCTTTAAACTTTTAATTCGTAACGTCCTTCTATATATTTAATTATACGAGGGTAGAAATTATATAAGGCTTCGAATAGCGATATTCCTATAATTACGTACTTAGAGTTATTATAAACAAATTTAACCTTTTATAATTAGCGGGACTATATAATACTATCCTTTTTAATTACATTAATATAGAAGAATTTTTCAATTATTTAATATATTTATTCTATTTACTTATCGGTTTAAGGGTAGAACGTAATAAATAACCGACGTAATATACTTTAGGTCTTAATAAATTCTTTTTAAAATTCGCTAATAAATAGTTTATCCCTATTATTAACGATTCTTAAGGGGGAACTAAAATAATATTCTATATACTTATAGAAGAAATTAGTTATTTCCGCAATATTAAAGGTCTTCTTAATAAGTATTATTATTACGAATTTTATAAACTAATTAATAATAATTAAAATAATATTATATATATTATTATAAAGCCCCTAATTCAGCGGTAGGCCGGTAATAAAATTTATATTAATTTCCTAGAAAAATTATTCGAATAGTAGTAAAAATTATAAGTTTCCATAAAGCTTATATTTAAATTATTATATTCTTTAATATAATTTGTATTTACTAATATATTCCTTTATATCGGTAGCGAAGTTTTTTTAATAGAATTTTCTTTTAATTAAGTTTAGCGTTTTAAGAGTATTTATATAATTTGCCTTCGGGTTATTATAATAGTTGCGTAGGAATTCCTTACGTAATAAACCCTTATTAAAGATTATTAATTATTTTTTAAATTATAGGACCCTTTAATCGTTTAATTTATACCCCTTAATTATAGAGCTTTTTATTCGTATAACCGCCGTTAGGTTAACAATATTAAAATTTCTAAACTAAAAATTTTTTACAATAGTATAAAATTTTTAATTTTCTTTAATTGCGAAAGGGTATTCTTTACGTAAAATTTTCCTAACGATCCTTCTAAGTAAAATTTAGGGAAATAAATTATTTTTCAATTTAATCTCCTATATCCGACGGGTCGCCAATTAAATAACTTTTTTAATTTATTTAACGAATAAATAAACTATAGATTATTTCCTATATTTATAAGGGAATTTTACTTCAAATATTTTCTTTATTTCGAAGGAGAATTATTATATTAATTTTAATTTCCATTAGAATATTAATAGGACATTACTATATTCTATTTCCCCTTTTATATAATTTAGCCTCTTAAATAAATTATTTACTAAGTTAATCTTACCCGGCCAATAGGCAATATTAAAATTAAATTATAATAATTAATATATTTATTATATAAACTTCCTTCGGAAGTCCTTCGCCGGTAATTTAATAATACCTATTAATATTTAATAATCTATAAAGATTTAAAACTTTTAAAATAATCCTTCTAAATAATAGTTCTAATATTCTAAATTCGTAATAATTATAAAGAATTCCTATTAACCTATATACTAATATTATTTTATTTTTATAAACTTCTTTAAAAAAAAAGTTATTAAATACTATTAATTACTTATTTTTTAGGATAGGATATTTAAAACAACCTTTACCGAAGTATCCGTTTTTATTCGCATTTCCTTCAATTAATCCTAATATCGGAGGATAGGCGTTAATATAAAAGTTTTTTTTAAATATTTCAAATATTTTATCGACTACCTTTAATTATTTAAAAAGCCCTTTTTTCTTCCTATTTTAACTTCTTTTTAAAAGGTCCGTTAATAGGGCTACTAATTTGGAATACCGATAGATAAACCGTTAATAAAAGTTCGTAAACCCTAAAAATATTTATATATTATAGAAGGATTCTAACTTAAACTACTCTTTAACCGCCTTTATTCTCTTAGGGTCTATTATAATACTTTAAATTATAATTCAGTAGCTGAAGAAATTTATATATTCTTTATAAAATTCGTATTTAAATAATTTTATATAGAATTAGGCGTCCTTTAAGCGCTCGAATACCAATTATAAGTATTTATCGTACTCTTTTTTATTTTACAAGAATATAAAAATATTATTGAAGTAAACAATATAAATTTTATTAACTAAACCTATTAAAGCTTTATATATATATATTTAAAAGGTAGCCGGGGTATTTATTAAATTAAATAATATAATTATATATTTAAAGTATCTATATTAGAATTTGAATACTATTTTCTATTCGTCCCCTTCTTTAATACAGATTTTATAGTAGGCTTTTTTTAAATCGATTTTAGAAAAGACTTTAACGCCTACTAAGCAATCTATTAATTCGCCGATTAATAGAAGTAAATAGCGGTTTTTAATAGTAATTTTATTAAACTTACAATAATTTATATAGAATTATAAAGAATTATCCTTTTTAAATATAAATAAAATTAGCGCCCCTATTAGGCTATTTAAATATTAAATTCATCCGGCTCGCAAATTTTCTTTTAAATAATTATAGAATATATTTAATTAAATTTTCAATAGGGGGTAAATTACCTTTTTTAATATAGTTTCCCCTTCTTTAACTTTAATAGCATATTCTACATTAAAGAGGGTAGGGAGCGCTTTAGCCCCTTCTTCCAAAAAATAAAATTCGAATTCTTTTAATATTAGTAGGATTATCGCCGGCCCGTCGGCGGTATCCTCTTCGTTTTTATCGATATTTTTAAAAGTAAGTCCTAAAAAATTATATATTACTATTATAAAAGCGATAAAAGCCCTTTCGCTTTATATTACTTTATATACGAAAAATTTTAAATCCGCTATTTAAAGTTTATTAAATTCGAATTTATTATTACATATATATATAACAATACCTTCCAAACCTATACCCAATATTAATATTAATAGTAATAATATACGTACGTTTCTACAGATAGTATAAAATAATTATATTGTTTTTCATTCTTAATTATTTATATTTTTTAATAAGAGGGTAATTTCGAAAATTCCGTAATACTTTATTTTTCTACCGTTCGTACCTATAAATATAAATATTACTATAATTACAACTTACTTTAATTTATACTTCTTAACGAAGTTCTTATAAATTATATTAATTTCCACGCCCGTATTTAAGTCTATATCGACTTCTTATCGGCGACCCTTCAGCGTTATTATTACTATTATTATTTTTACCGGACTATCTTTTCCGGCTGTTTTAAAATTAGTAACCTCATTAAACAATAGCTTACTTAAAGGGTTTAATCTTTTAACAATATTAAAAAATCGAATAATTCTTTAATCCTTTTAAAGTCCTCTAATAATTTATTAATTAAAATACTTTAAACCGCCACTCTTTTACGCAATTTATACCCGTCTATCTTAAACTTTTTAAAGCAATCCCGGGCAATATATTCTTTTTCTTAATAATTATAATATTTTTACTAAGAAATTTAGGAATTTAATTTTTATTTATCCAAAAACCGGTTTTTTTTTCAATAATCCCGAGAAAAATATTATTAGTCCCAATTTCGCTCTAATTAATCGCCGTAATTATTATTACGTTACTTCGAACAATTATTATCCTAAAGTTTTAAAGAGCTTTCTTTCCTTCCTTACTTTTATTCGGCGTCTTTTATCTACTACGCCGAAACCTTTTACGCAATTTCCTATATATTAGCGATAAAGATATTCAAAATTTCAAAATATTATTTAATTTTAAATATTAATTTAAAGAAGAAAATATAAATAATATCCTTATTATTTTTAATATTTTATCTAAACCTTTAATAATAAGCGTTAAATTTTTCGAAGAAGATCTACAGGTTTTCGTTGTCCTTTTAGCGTATATTATAAATCTCAGCCCGGATATTTATTTCGTAGTATTCAAGTATAATATATTTTTTATATACGAATTTAAAAAATTCTTCCTATATAACGTCCCGTTTTTTATCCTTATTATCCTATAATATAATAGTAAAAATTCGTTATAATATAATTAATTTCTCTTCTATATGGGTTTATACCTATAGGATTTTTTAATAGTCGTTAGCGTTTTCTCGCGTTCAGTTACTATTTTATAGGCCTTTAATCTAATTTTCAATTTCAATACTAATATTAGACGTAGTAAAATAGCAAATACTATACGTAGGAGTTTTCGTATTAGGAGCCCAATTAATTTTTTTTTATATTATAATTTAAATAATCGCTTATAATTCCTTTAATATAATAATTAATTTACGAAGGTCGAAATTATCAATAATTGAACAATAGTATTTACAAGCGGGGTATTTTTTTAATTACTTTCGGTAATTTTTATTACTCTCTAATTACAAAGGATTATAAAACTTATTCTAAACTAATATAAATAATTATATAAACAATCGGAATTTAACGTAATCTTCCAACTTAATAGAAGGATTACAATTATAACGCTAAGTCGGCTAAGCCTTCTTACGTAGTAAATAAGAATAGCTATAGCGGTATATAGGGGTATTAGAATAATATTATAATATATATTTCGCTCTCTACTCAGAAGAATAATATTTATAACGCTAATAAGGATTACACGACTTATAAATACGTAAAATACGCGAGTACTTAAAATAATAACGTTCTTAATATTATTTTAACAAAATTCTTCGTATAAAAATATTTTTAAATTTTAATTCCGGAATTTAATTAATTATAGTCGTAACGGATTTTATATTAATATATTATTCCTTAATTTAAATCGTAGGGCCGTCGAGTTTATCGGTCGGCTATTTATTAATAAATTAATAACTATTTATTTAATCGTTAATAACATTACCCCGAATTTTAGCAGCGTTAAAAATCTCTTTACCCAATTTTTCTAAATAGCTTTAATTTAATATAAATTCGTCCGGGTTAGCCTTACGCTTTAAAGAGCGCCTGCGGCAACGTACTATACTTCGGGTACTAGTACTTTTTTTTCGTATATTAACTATATTCCCGGCCTTCGTAGACGAATATTTAAGAGGCTAAAGAATTATAAAATTTTAATACAATAAGGTAGGAAATATTTTAATATATAAAGTAAATTTATTCTTACTAAAAGATTTTAACTTGACCGGTTAGAAAGGATTGGTTAAGCCGTAAGGGTTTTTATATTTATACGAGCTTTCGGTAGGCCCGGCCTTCGGCGTTTATATTCCGACCGAGCGCCTCTACTTTTATCAGTTTTACTTATTGAACCTGCTCTATGTCCCGTATCGGGTTAGGCTTGGTGGCCTTACCCCGTGTCGGCCTGTCCCAGGCCTCCTGCTCCATATCCTTACATATATATATTTAATAATATAAAGCGGATTAATTATATAAAGTTCTTATATAATAGATAGTCCTTTTCAGGTTCGTAATAGTTTTAATATATTATAATTAACTTCTAAACCTTATATATAAAAGAATATTAATACTATTCGTAAAAGTAATATTGGATAGTATTAAGGAAAAAAGATATAGGTTAGTCCGAATCCTAATAAATAATATAATTAATAGCGTAAACTTATACGGAATTAAAAGGAAAAAAGTGTTCGGTTAATTACGAATCGCTATTATAATATATTTATATATTCTAATTACCCCGTATAATAGGATAAGTACCGCTAATTAACGGAGCTAGAATATCCTAATATTCTATACCCCGTATTTACTAGTCTACTTCATATTATACAATATAATTATATATAATTAATTATAAAGGATATAGAAATTTATATTTACTTATATTTAAATTTACTAAATAGGGTTATTAATAATAATATTAATCCGTATTAACGGAAGGTTTCGAAATAGTATAAACCGGTATAAATATTTAATTTAGCTACCTATTTACGATATTTAATCATTTTCTAAGCAATAGATAATATATTAATATTAATATCGTCGGCGACGGCAGCGGCTACTATTACGGTATCCGCGGCCGTATTATCCACATTAATAATAAGTTTAATAATAGGACTTGCCGGCTATAATATCGCTAACGTTATTAAACGAAAACCGATTTATAAATTAGCCAGTATAATATTCCTAAATTATCGTTTATCCATAATACTTTTTACAATTATTTTTAATATCAACTAAGCTATAATTTCGTATATTAATTAGAATATTCGCCTATTAATCCGAATTATCGTATAAACGTATTTATATATACGTTCTTCGGGTTTAAGAAATGGCACCGATAATAATATATTTATTTTAATTACCCTAATTAATACTAATATTAGAATATTAATAATACCGTAGCAATATTCCGTAATACGGGCTGCGATATTACAGTCGATAAGTAATTTATTAACCTAAAAGAGTATAATATCGAAAACTGCCTTTATTCTACAAATAAAGGCTACCTTTAAATCGGCTTCTTCTAATTACATTAAATTAATAATTATTATTAGAATTAACTATTAGGTATATTTTTAGAAGCTATATATCTTCTAGCTAAATAGCGATTAAATACGTTACTATCCTAAATAGAATAATATTTACCGTAGGAGTCTAGAATATTAGACAACGGTAATTAGCATAAATATTAAATTTAGTAAGAGCGTATAAAAATTGGCGTTAATACCCTTAAATTCCAAATAAACAATATTACCCGGCCGGCTACGAATAAAATCTAATACAAGAATAATATAACGGACGGGAAATAATTCTAACAATATACTATAATTAATACTAAACGCCTTTTTATCCTTAATATATCTCTAACTAATATTAAATTCGCAATATAACCGAATAAGCTTAAAATAGCCGCAACTCAATCGAACGTATAAATTGTCAATAATACCCCGCTTATCGGCAACTATCTCGTATTCGCAATAACTAAAATTAATAATTACTCCGAATATACTACTACTCTCGTTCTACTATAGTATATCCCCCATCAACGTAATAATCGGAACGTATAATAACATTTAATAAATATACTATTAGTACTATATTATAATAATCACGATTTATATACGCAGCGGGCTACTATTATACTAACCTTCTAATCCTATATAATTATAATATATCCTTTATCCAATATAATTAATAGTTCCAATACTTATATTACATCTTCGAAATTCGACCCGTATAGACCTAACGTAACCGGAAAAATATTAATCTATTTAATATATTCTTGCCGAAGTAGCGTAATAATTTAAATATATAATCCTATAATTAATTTCGTTATCGATTAATAAAGGCCGAAGCTATCATTATATTAAAAAATAAATATAAAATATATTATACTATATTTTTAGTATACAAATTAATCGATTAATACTTATTGACCAAATTCCTATACTTCGAATTCACTAAGAACCGGCGATATTTTATAAATTAATATTAATATACTATCAATATTTAAATACGTATAACAAATTACTAATATAAATTCATCGTATATAAGGTCGTTATTGAAAGTAATATAGCTACTATAAAAATAATCGAACTTAATATCGCTAAACGAGCCTTTTCAAACCTTATTTAAATCGACTAATTCTATTAAGTCCATAACTAGAATTAATTCTAATAAGTCAATATCCCCCTCCAATAAATTAATATCAATATTCTTACCGGACAAAGTACAAAGACTAATAAAGCGTAAAATAAGCAAAACAATATCACCCTTTTAATTATAATATACAATCGAAGCGTTATAAAGGATTCCTAATTATTCAACTCCTAAAAATCAAAAGGTACGCTAGTCCCAATATATACCTCTAACTTAACCAGAATACAATAATATTTTACTATTGCCATCCCAGGGATAATAACAACGCGTACAATCGATATACGCACATTCGAACTCAATAAAATCTCCTAAGAAAATTAACTATATTAAGGAATTATTAGCGAAAAGAGGGTAATATACGAATTAGCCGTTAATCGTACGAATTAAACCAACCTATTACACATTATACTAAACTTCTATCGGATTATCCACTAGTTCAACAAAGCCTTAATACATTTTATCAACAAGCTTTAACTACATTATACGACGGCAAATATTAATAGGGTTAATAATATAGAAGTCTTAAGTAGGCATCTCTCCTCTCAATCGAACAATATCTCTTCGTAAAGAAAATAATATTTTAAAATTAAATATTAAATTCTTTACAATCCGTATATCGAAATATAACATCGCCTTACGTACACATCGCTTAAATATTTTCAAATTCAATAACATACCATCTAACTCCTCGCTTCTAACCTACGGATTACGCTTAAAAGCCTAGAAAAGTTATCGATAAATCGAATATTACTTATTCGAAACCCTATTAACTATATACATTAATCCCTATCCGAATTAAAAATTTATTAAATTAAAGTATTATCAATATTCGAATTTAATAGATTCGGACTTAATAAATTCAAGGTAAATATCTATACTTAACTCTAACTCTTCGTAACCGTAATCGGCAGCAGAAACGGCGGCAAATACATCGCCAATACTATTATTAAAGCCTAATTAGTCTAAATCCTCTACAATATCATCTAATTCATCGACTTCATTATTATATACTTCAACGGAATTTTAATAATCGACTATAATAAGAAGGTTTTCGTTAATTAATAACATATCAGAATCATTATTAAAATTACAATTAGAATTATTATTAAATCTAGAAATCTACGCTAAAATAAATTAATTACCGGACTAATATAATACTACTAAATTAAATTAAATTAAACTAACCAATAATAATTCCAAATCGTCATCTATATCTATATTTCCTTTATTATCACTATTATCGTTATAATTAAAAGGAGCCGTATTAATATCGATTATATCATAATCACTACTATAATAACTAAGTGACAATAAAGACGAAAACGAAAAAGAAGGCGAAGATTTATCATCCGAGGCTACAATTATAATAGGATTTACTATAGCAGGGTTATAATCGTCGTTATCGTCATTATTATCGTTATCGCCGCTCGATTTAATTAACAGCACAAATTGTAATAACTTTATTCGGGGCCATCGGGGGGGCTGCTAGTCATTATTATCGCTACTAAATTCGTTATCGTACTACTATCGTTTTCGCCTTATCCTATCTAAAGCTATAATTAAGGTACCTATTAATATTACTCTTTAAGATATAATATCGGATAATAATCACCTCTATAGTAATAACAGCTCTATATAATAATTATAGTATAAATATAAAGCGCGGCGGAGTAAATAACAATTAGGATAATACTAATAGGAAAAACGATAGAAGAATTGAATAGAAATAAGTACGAAGGGTACTCGCATTTACTATAGTATATAGTTGAACTACTTTCGTAAGCAACTAAATGAACCGACTTAGAAGAAAATTGAAAGTAAGTTGACGGGAGTAAACGAATAGTTGAACTGAATTATATTATATTTCGAAAGAAGTAGGCGGCCCTTTATAATTTCCGCCCATTATTATAATTATACAACAATAGCGCAACAGCGCAATACGGCAATAATTAACAATTCAAGAAGGTACAATATTTAGTAACCTAATAATTAATATACGTAACCACGCTAATCTTAATTATATAATAATTAAAACGCGTTTCTTTATATTATTTTATTAAAAACCGAACATTTATAAAACCGTCGCGACTAATACTACAACTTCGTTACAAAGAATAATCCTAACGTATTTACAATTACTTATAACATTTGCCATAATAAACGTACTATTATAAATCCCTATATCCTTTTTTTAATTATTAACTAATTAATTAACTAATATTATCTATTTAATAGTAAATCCTTTAAAAACGTAAATCTTATATAGAGTCCTAATATACCGCGTCGTTCTACTACCTGCGGGTAAATAGTACTTTCGAAGGTTAAAATCTAGGCTACATGAGGTTATAAGTACGATTTAGATTAATATTAGAAGACTAGTTAATAATTAGGCTATGCTATAAATAATTAACTTTTTCCTTTTATAAAATCGATTTTAACAGCGTTAAATGGAATCTAGTATTTGTAGTACTAATATTAGCAATAAAAGAAGTCCCTTTTTTTTTGAGTTAGTATTTACTCCCGATATTAGCGAAATAAATTTAATTATATTATAATAGGAGTAATAATTATTAATATTATATATAAATAATATTAAATTAGAATTTAAGCGCTTAAAGAAGAAATTATTCGTATTAAGCGGTTAAAAAAGAGAATTAAACGAAATTACAGACTATAATACGAAATATTATATAGAAAAATAATATCCAATATATAATACCGATATAAAATACTAATATAGAATATTAAAAAGAGCCGGGGGTAGGGGTAGAAAAGCGAAAGAAGGGGGGATTAGAAATTTATTAGGGTATTAGAATCGTTATTATTAATGGTGCCGGGCGGGGCGTTACCGGGGGGCGGAGCGGTGCGACGGATTTTGGCGCGAGCTATATTATTATACTAATTATTAATATACGGCTACTAATATTATAGAATACAATAAATACGATTGGATACGAATTATAATAATATAAAAATATATTTAAATTAGCGGCGATATTCTCCTCCAACTTCTTTTTAAGGGTACAACAGCGGCCTAACCTATTAAAAATCATTTTGAAATACCGGGGCTTAATATTTTTGAAATTTAAATACGAATAACTATATATTAATACTATTTATAATTAATATAATTATAATACTAACTATTTAATTTACTATTATAATAGGCTAGGTCGTTATAAAATTTTAATATAATAAAGCGGTAGCTAATATTAACGGTAAATTCCGAAGTACTATTAGCGATTTTGGCGTCCTTTACCCGGTAATATTCGGCTACTTTATAGGCTACTAATTTAAATATTTTTATAAAATATTTAAGTTCGTTAATACTTTAATATCGTAATATAATATAACATTAAATTAATCAGATTTATTTATTAATTTACTTTTAATATAAAATTTGCCTAAATTATAGGACTTTTCGAAGTCGATGCGGCCCCGCATCCAAATTTAGACCTTTTCGAAGTTCTAAATCGATTACAATTTGTTAGTCTCGTTATATAACTTATCCTCTTTAAAATTATATTTGAAGTTAAGGATATTAGTATATTTGGGGTCCTTGGCCTATTTACAGATAAATTGCTATAATAAATTATTATATTAATAATTACTTATTATTTCTAGCGATTATTTAGAAGGGAATAGTAATAGTAAATATTTACTTCTATTATCTTTAAAATATAGTTCTTATTATTCTTATTTATATTTATTAAAACTCTACAAGCCTTATTATATTACGAAGAATATTTATCAATATCCTTATATATAGAAGTAATAATTTAATTATATAAATTTATTAATATCTAATATACTAAATAATTTAAATAATATTATCCGTTATATCTATCCCGGATTATTACTATATATTTTAAACTCCTTATCCGGAATATTCTAGTAGTAAAAGAAGATTTATTAAGCCGCTTTATTAGAAAACTTATTATAGAAGGCCTACTCGTCTTCAATAATAGCGTCGATTTAGGCTTAATTAAAATCCTAGCCCGTAAAATCTTCCGGCTTCCGAATTAGGCCCTAGCTAGTTTTACCCTTCCGGCTTTCGTAAGCTTATATATTAATTACGCCCGAAAATAACTACTATTTCTTCGATTATAAATATTATAATATATTAATATAGTATTTTCTTATTATATTTATTATAATATTAATATTAACTTTAGCCGGTTTCTCCCTACCCCTATTTTCATCTTTATTATAATCCTCCTCATCCTCTTCTCCTCCCCTACCAAAGAAGAACTCATCCTCCTCTTCCTCCCTACGAACAACTTTACTATTACCTTTACTATTACCTTTACTATTACCCTTACTATTGCCCTAATCCTTCTTCTTTACCTCCGCAAAGAGAATAGCCTTCTACTTTTCGGCAGTAACGTTTTCGCGAAGGGTTTCGAAGATTATATCCTCCGCAAAATTAAATAATTTATCGTTATCGTCGTCGTTATCCGGGGCTTGGACAATTTTTTAAACCTTAGTAGTCTATTCGTTAAATACTTTATTAAAGGTTACTTCGGTTCTATTAGCAGTATTTATAATATTTATTAATTTTTTTCTAATTTCTTTCGCTTATTTCTTTAACCCTAATAATTTACCCTATATATTTTCAAATTCTTTTATAGGCGTACTACCGGTTACCCTAAATTTTTAGAGCTCTTTAGCCAAATTTTTATAAATTTTAATAGTTTTAATATTTTCTAATTTCTTTTTCTCTACCTCCTCTTTAGCCCAATTAAAATTCCGGATATAATTATTAAGCAATTAGGGGTTAGCGACAGAGTAAAGGAGGTAGGGGGGCTTAAATTCGGACTATAATATTTCATTACCGGGCTAAGATAATTGAAATTGAAATATTATTTATAATAAATATTATAATTAGTAAATATTCTATTCTATTTTATATAATTATAATATTAATTAAATATTAATAGAGGACAGGGCGGTAATAACAATAACGAAGGGCAACAATAATAATAAGCGAATAACAATAATAACAAACGAGTAACGACAACAGTCGAAACGAGAATTAAATTAATTAATTACTATTACGAGGGTACAAAATAGGAATAGGTCGGACGGAAAAGAATTAGCTCAATCTATTACTAATACGAGATTTTTAAATTCTAATTAAAGATAATATACGGGGCATCGCAATATAGAATTTAGAAAGTATAATACCTATTATTATTCAAACGATATAATAGTTTGTAGAAGGTGTAAATACCTATATAATCCATTACTATTCGAACGACACTTCAATTATAATCTATAGAAGGTGTGCCCATTACTATTCGAACGAATAGGGTTATTAGAAGGTATAGCCATAAATACTCGAGCGCTCCTTTCAATTTCAATTAATAAACTAAATTAGTACAATACCCTAACTCAATTTAGCGTACAGATAATATAATGGTTATTTTAATTTAAACAGTTATTTTTGCACTATCTAACTAAAGAAGGTTAAATATTTATAGCAATTATATTTAACTACAATCTACCTAAATAATAATTAAAAATTCCTAAGCCGTTTATATACCGATTCTATAATAATTAATTAAATATATTAATAATTATTCCCGTCAACTAACTTTCAACAGTAATAAAATAATAATTAAATAGAATATATTAAATAACAATTAAAAAATATAATAAATATTTATATTAATAAACTAATAGTTTAACCAACTACCGGCAGATAAATTAAACTTTAATTAAATTTAATAACCAAAACCCAATTTAATAATTAATATTATTAAACTATTACTCTACAATAAATAAGCAGTTTATTATAAAAACTATTAACAAAATTAATTATAAACTTAAATAAATTACTATAAATATATAAACTAATTCAAATTAATTATTTAATAATTAATAAAGGAAACTACTATAACATCCTAAAACTTAAATAATCTACCGATAAAACGTAGTAAATTATTATATAATAATCTTAAAATAATTAATATAAATAACAGAGAATCCAAATAAATATATATATAAATAACCGCTATAAAAAAACTAACTATAATAATATAATAATACAATAACATATAAAATTAGCTATTAACTATATAAACCGTTAATATAAACAATAGATAATAAAATTTAACCGTATAAAAATAGGTTTACAAGAGTTATATTTTTTCTAGCTAGTTAAATATGGCTATTTTTTTGTGCTGGTATTGATACGCTAACTTTTGCTGGTTAAGCGGTCAGTTCAGAAATTATTTCCGGTAACCGATATTTCAATAAATATTATTTATACAAGCGGCTTATTAATGTAACGGTCTTAACACAGATAATTCTGAGTTAGCCGTCCAGTGAAGGTTTACCACCCCCTTATATGTTCCGCTAAGAGGAACCTAAGAACAGACCATTTTAAGGATAGTAATAACTCACTTATCCACCTCCACCTCCTCCTGCTTCCAGAAATGCGAAACTGCGCATACCTACTATCATGAGCTTCAGGACAGCGGTTCCTTCCATTTTTTTCTGGTCAACTGGATGTTGAAGAGATTTTTGCAGCCAGCATGAGATCATTCTTGGTGTTCTCCTTCCTCAGCATCTGCGGGGTAGTAGCTCACAGTACCCCTCCTTCTTCCTCTTTCTGGGTTTCCAGCAACAACAGACAACATCCAATTTCCCTCGATGATCCAAATGTCGACAATGTGGACATCCTGACGGGAAGTCAGTTCCACGGACTCAAGACGTTCGGCAGCCTTCCGTATGTGAATTGTTTCTCGGACGAGGAAGCGGCCTCCAAGAAGTACGACATTGCCATTCTTGGCGCTCCCTTTGACACAGTCAGTATTTCTTTCCTCTGTGGAAATATCCACACATCCGTTTGAAGATTCGATCGATTTTCTTACCAAAATTACACACCCCCTTGCAGGCTGTTACCGGACGACCAGGAGCCCGCTACGGGCCGACAGGAATTAGGGTCGGGAGTCAACGCCTCGCAGGATTTGATTTCTACACGGGTAAGTACTTTCAGCTTTTGATCCTCTCCTCAACTCAATGCGGTACCATCATGATGATGTTGTGAGGATCAAAGGACCCCAAGTTCCCCATTGCAATGTATGTCTCACAAAAGACGGGAACTGTTGATGGAGCTACTGTGCCTCCGATAGCACTCAATATATTTCATCATTCACCAAAATCCCCACCGAGAATACTACTCGGAAATTGTTAAGGTCACCGCTCCCAGATTTCTCCAACTTAACTAACTCGATGTCACGATGGTTACTTGCAGACGAGGATGCATTGCATGACTGGGCTACCATTGTGGACTGCGGCGACGCCACGTTAACCTGGCTGGACAATACCGTTGCCTTTAAGCAGCTCGACAAGGCGCACAGAGTCATATCCGGACGGCCCACGGCCAACGACACGGTTGCAGCCGTGCCGAGAATATTGATGTTGGGGGGCGATCACAGCACCACTCTGTCGGCACTGCGATCAACATATCGGCGATGGGGTCAGGTGTCTGTGATCCATTTCGATAGTCACATTGGTGAGCGTCTTGACGAAAGCATCTATGTCGCGGCCTTGCAGCTAGAGACTGACACCACGACAGACACATGGAATCCCGATGTTCTCGGCGGCGACATCTCCCGCTACGCGTAAGTAAATCCTCAAACCAAAAAACACCCAGCGAGGTTCAACAACTCACTAGCACCTCCTCCCGGCACAGAGGCATCAACCACGGAACCTTCCTCCACATCGCCCATGAAGAAGTAAGGCCCCCCTCATCGAATACCCCTACATCCACCAAGTTGTCAAGCACTAACACAACCCTCCCAGGGGCTAATCCGCAACACATCCATCCACGCCGGCCTTCGCGCCCCTATCAACAAACGCAGTGACCGTGCCAACGACAAGCGCTGCGGCTTCACAGTCATCACAGCCCGGGACATTGACAAACACGGGATCGACTGGATCATCTCCACCATTAAGAGGCGTGTAGGCGACTCGAGGGTGTACATCAGCGTTGACATTGACGTGCTGGATCCGGCGTTTGCTCCGGGCACGGGCACCTCTGAACCCGGCGGCTGGTCAACGCGGGAACTGCTGACTATCATTGACGGGCTGAGAGGCTTGTCCGTCGTCGGGGCTGATGTGGTGGAGGTGAGCCCGGCTTATGACAATAATGGAGAGACAACGGTGCTGGCGGCTGCGCAGGTTGGGCTGTCGCTTCTTAGTTTGATGGTTGCTAAGCCGGTAAGGGATTGAAGATAGCCCAGGTGATTGTGTTTGCAGTCTTTATTGGCTAGTGCTGCGTTAAATCTGGGGAGCGACCATCGTGACTACCTTACCGTCAGCCTGACTGGGTTTCGTGGCGTGGATAATGGTGATGTGTTGGAACAACTTGACATCATGGTTAGTGAGAAAGGAACTGAAGAAAAACAACAGACATGGCATGACATGATGATGATGGAACACGAACATACACAGATCCCACAGATCCCGTCCTGGCAGCCATTGTACATAGCAAAATTGAAAGAACGCTCAGTTCACTGATTCACCCACTCTGCTGCACAAGTACCAAAAGAGAATTCAAAGAATCTACTTTCTGCCGCCGAATGTCGCATCCTATCCACCCTCCGACCTTTGGCTTTCAACCCACCCGTTCACGGCGGGCCTAACTAAGCACTCCTTTTTCCCATCTCTCTCAAAAATACCCCAACCCACTCCACCCAAGCACGCCACCCAGTTCCCCTCTAACCTCCTCCCACTCCATCCCTCCTCCCTCCTGTCCATGCAATCCATTCCTTAAGCCCATCAAGCTCAATCCACCATTTCCAATTATCTTGCCACTCCCCGCCGGATTCACTCCCCCGTTAGTACCAACCATGTACCCAGCCCGTCCCGCAATCTCCTGCCGTTTACCCGTTCCAAGCTCCATGAACCGCTCCAACACTTTCCCGTCCACAATGTTCCGTCCGATACCCGCGTCCACCCCCGGCAACTGCATGCTAGCCGAGGCTGAAGGCGAGGGCAGGCGGTAGCCCTTGGGGTTGAGACCGGCCGGGTGGGGGAGGGCGTTGGTTAGTTGGACTGCTAGCGACGAGAGGCGGCGGTAGGCGTTTTCTTGGAGGGGGCGGAGGGTGGCGATGAGGCCGGTGGGGGAGGCGAGGAGGAGAGTGTGGGGAGGATTTTCAACTTCTGTGCTAGAAGAGGGGGAGGTAGGGTAGACGACGGGGAGTAGGAGCGAGGAGGTGGGGTGGTGGGCGCCGGTGTTGAAGGTTGTGCGGTGGAGGAGGAGGTGGCCCTGGAGGGATTTGGGATCTGGAAAGGGTTCGTTAGTCTTTGAAGTTGAGAAAAAGGGGAGGAGGGAAAAAAAAAGGGGAGATACATACGCTCAGGATCGAATTGCAGGATGTGAATGTGACCATCTGCATCGCTAGCCACGATGTACAGCTCCTTTCCATCAGGCAAGAAATCCGCATTCAACACCTCCATCCTGGTCGAACTCTTGCCAAACAGCATCATCTTGTAAGGCTCCTCCGTGTAACCGGTGAACCACACGCCCTTGAAGGCGTCGGCCATCAGACAGAGGCCCGTGCCGGGCAGCTCCTTGACACTAGTGACGTAGCAGTTCATATCCATAAACGCCACGGGCAAGAGCGTCCCGTCTTCCTTGAGACCGCGCACCATGCACTTCTGGCCCTGGGCGACGAGCATCAGACCCTGGGTGCCTACTTCAGAGAGGGCCGTGACCGCGCCGCGCGGGATGTCCTCCTTGGCGACCAGCTTCAGCTTCTTGCTGGTCTCGGGCTTGCCAGGTTCAGGAATGACGTCGGCAATGTCGAAGACGTAGACGCGGCCTCTGGTCGGAAGATCTTCACCCTTAGTGAGAGCGGTACCCACGGCGATGAGCTGTTTGCGCTCGTTGGTCGACTCAGACACTTCGAGGTTGAGTGTCTCGACGCAGAGCACAGTCTCGCACGGCTCCATTTCAACGGTGTCGATCACGGTCCAAGTGATGCCACTGAGGAGTTTCAGCATGCCGCGGTCAACCATGGGCTTGAACGTTATGTTCTCGCGCGCCCATTCCTTGTGGTAGTCGTCGTCCTTGGGCAGCTCAAAGGGTTCGACGTTGTTGCAGCCCACCACATAGGCCTGTGTAGGCGGGTGGTAGGCCACCGACTGGGTGTCAACTCCGACGGGGATTTTCTTGACGGAGAGACCGAGTTCGGCGAAGCTGCTGTCTGTAGGAATTTGTGTAACCCTCGCGATGCCGTTGGTGTCAGCGTAGATGAAACCATGCTCGCAACCTTCGGTGTGGAAGGAGCTCATGGCTTGAACGCCTGATCCCTGCAGGCTAAGCACCCTGGGACTGGACTTGGCTGTCTTTAGGATGAAGCTGGGCGACGAACCAGGAAGGAAGACAGTGCTGTAGCCCGAGATATTGCTGCAGCGCCGCATAGGAAGGAAACGCTGTGCATTATGGAGCTCATCATCGTCTATCGGCTTGTCCTCAGGGGCCTTGGCAAAGGTCGAGTTTGGTACTTTCTGGAAGAAGAGGGATTTTGAAAACGGCTGTCCAGCAGTAGTAGCCTTGAGCCGGTAGGGTTGGTATAGTGTGAGATCATCATTAGCATGGCGAAGCTGTACATTTAACGGTTAGTTAACAGCCGTTATGGTAGGACGGGTCTATGAGGACGTACGATAAGATATGGTGATTTGTGAGTTGTATCGCCCAAATCCGCTACCAAGATCTCGGCAACGGACTCCTTTGCCGTGCCTTTCCTGGCGGCATAGTCGGCAGAAAGCCCCGGTGGTATATAAGAAAGCCCCTCTGCCACATAGACTGGTTTCGTCAAGTCAGGTAGACGGTAGATCTAGTGAGGTACGTCAGCATGTCTTTATCCCTGAGAGGAGGCCGTGACGTTCTTACATATAGAACACCGCTTGTACTTAGAAGGAACATAAGGATGTTATCTTTTGTCCCTTTACCCGCCGTCTCATCGGCAAACACACTGGTGGTGTCGGTATACAGGCATCCCGCCAACCACTTTGTGCTTGTCAAAATCTGATCCTCTTTCTCAACTTCATCAAGTTCCAGGAGCTTTGGACTCATTTCGGCGATGAAAACGCTAAAGTCGTCCCGGATGAGAAGAAGGAATGGGTCAGCAATGCTGGCAGTCCGAACCCGTGGCTCCGCTCCTGTTTCTTCGTCAAGCATAGGCACGATCTGACTCAAGCCCAGGTCTAAGGACAGTATGTTAGTACAAAACTTGAGGCGTCGTGCAATCTCTAATCTCACGTACCTCCGTCATAGCATCGCACTTCCGACTTGAGAACTTGCAGAATTCTGGAGTCCTTCCCCATGGTCCCCGCCTCCACCGTGAAGCCAGCAGCCGGCTCAAATTCGGTTCCGGTAAGGCTTTCGAACCCAGCCGCTGTAAGGGCATAGACATCAGATGTTTCATAGCCGTCAAGATCCACCTTGGCTACGATCATGAACTTGTGGTGCTGTCCAGAGGTGTCATAGTCATTGCTTATGGGGCCTTTATCACCCACCAAGGTTTTTGGAATGGGTTTCTTGGCACAGACCGTCCAAAATCCTCTTGCCTCTGGGAACTCGAATCTTCCGATGATCTTTGGTTGGATTGCCAGGTTCATGATGGCAAGTGCACTGGCCTTTCCTCGTCCCACGGCACAGACTAGTTGGAGATCGCTGCGGACACCTTCAGAATTCCGTTCCTCCTCGCTGTCAGGCAACGTGACGGGCTGGCCATATGTCATCTTTTGTATTGGTGCGATGCTCAGGAGTCGGTCGTGGATTCGAAAGTTGAGATCTCCGCTCTTGGTGGCCTTGGCGGCGGACATGGCTTGCTCCGGAGACGTTGACTCCTCGCCATATAGGTCATCGTCGTCGTCCTCGAGATCTTCATCGTCAAGATCCAAGTCCAGATCGACATCCTGAATTCGCGACTTCCTCTTCTGAGTTTGGCCCTGTCTCCTGGTCCAGCCAAGCAAGACGGAATCGCCTTCCTCGGAGCCCACAAACACGGTAGACCTCCCCACCCGAGACAGCGAAGTAACGCGCGACTGTATGACACTACCTCCCGCTTCTGGGGCTAGCATCTTAATGCTCAGGCCCGATACCGTACGTCCGTCGATGCGGAAGGTGATGAGTCCCAGGCGGCCGTCGTTGAGAATCAGGAGGAATTCGCCGAGTTCTGCCGCCAAGACGTCGATAGCGCACCCTTCAAGGCGGAGGTCCAAATCGGATTGGTCGACAAGGCTAAAGGAGGTGGTCTGCTTGGTGAGAGGGTTGACAGCAACTCCGTTGGATTTGCCAGACTGGTCGATATGGATGAGTTCGTTGGCTCCTACAAGCAAAGCACCACCCACAGGTGCCGGGAGGGCGACAACACGGAATAAATCCTGAGGCAGTCCGTTAACAGCCAGGATGGTGGTCGAGGCTCTTTGCTGGAGGTCAAGGGTGAAGACCATGTATGTAAAGTGGTCCTTGTGACCGAGCGAGTTGGAGGCGGTCTTGGTGGAGGACAGGACACCAATGGTGGGATCTCGATACTCATGCAAGAAGGCGAGATGCACAGGGTGGAGGAGACTAGCTTCAAGTTTGGAGAGGCGAAGGACGAAAGATGGTGAATATGGTGTGTCTTCTATAGTGCTAGCTCCATTTGCGATGGCGCCGGAAAGGTCCTTTTTGGGCCTTGGGCCATCCAGCTCTTCATCCCAATTATCCATGTCCATGTCCTCATCCGGCTGTTTGAAGGGCAAGATAGCCAGGTTCCTCTCGCTGAACTTGAGCGCAGCGCATCTGCTCGCTGGATCTGCAACCAACAGAGTGGGATAGTGGTGTAGAGGCGCGACCCACGGGCTCCCTACGAGCTCTTCTTGTTCGTAGTAGTGAATCGAGACGGTCTCGAGAGTGTTGCGTTCGACATTCCACTCGACCAGACTGAGGCGGGCGTCGCGGAAGGAGAGGAGCAGGCAGTCGGCGCCGCCGGACGAGCTGCCGCTGGGCTTCTTGATCCGGGCGAGACCTGTTATGGTGCCGGGCAGGGTGACTTGGGCGACAAGTACCAGCTTGGCGCTATTGGCACGATCGGCCCTTGCAGCAATATTATCTCCACCCAGAAACGAAGCCTCAAAGCCATCATCGTCGTTTACGAGTCTGCTATCGTAGCGGCCGGCCGTGGAGGCCTTGGTTGGGTTGGCGCCATTGAGGGTAGCGGGGGCATCGAGCTCGGCGGAAACGACCTTTGTCTTGAATATCTGGAGTAGTGACGCTTTTGCGACGGCGAGATTAATACCCTGGCCAGGGACGAGCTGGACGGTTACTGAATGGGTGACGGCCGTGGGCGGCGTCAACTCTGTATAGCATTGCATCGTGTGGGATTTGGGAGCATGTCGATGCTAGACGAAGCTCGGAATAATAAGTCTGGCGGCAGTGAGGTGATTCTGATGTTCTGTTATTCTTCGGTAAAGGTTAGCGTGCCAGGTGCGGAACGGTTGTAACGTGAAGACGAAGCTACGCAATCCCAGAGTTAGTTAGTTCCCTATGCGCGTTTGTTGTGATGTTGAGGTGGATGGATGATGGAGGATATGATTCCTTCCAGAGTTGAAGTTGCAAGTCGACACGACCCGACCTCCAATGATAGTTCCAATCCAATGCGCGTCGCGACTGATTGGCTGCAACAACCAGTGACGCTGAAAGCGCCAAGCGTTGAATTGGAGAGCTGCCTCAGTGCCAGAGCTGTGTCACGGCCAAAGAGAGACACTCGCTGCCAGCTGCCCGCCGTTGAGAAAGTTCTGGACCACACGTTCCACTTTGATGGCTTGCTTGACCCCACCTCAGCTGACCCACCCCCTCGACACCCGACCAGTTCACGTGGAGCACTGAACAAGATATTAGCATGGTACAGCACGTTGTATGGCAGCAGACTGAGACATTCTTGTACAAAGCAATGACAGCCAGCCTGTGACGCCATACGATCGGTTGGCATTCCGGGTGGGCAGTGTGCGTGACCACAACGTTTGCCTGCCACTGACAAACTGCACCTCCATAGGGAACCTAGAGGTATGTACTCTACTAGTAGCTGAAGTGCTCAGGCTGCAACAGTGCAACATTCACTGCACCCCAACCGATCACTTGATATCCCGCTCAGGACGACATTAACGGCGGGGGAGACCCCACGAGGCAGACCCAAACATCTGCTGGGCGGCCCGCCGGTGCCTGAACTTGTTACAAACTTTTCTTCATTCCATTTCCAAACGGAAGCGAACGGGAGTGGTGCCTAGAGGTACCTACCCTGACATCAGACTTTGGCTCACCATTGGCGATCCCGCACCTGCTCTTCCACTTTCCCCTCCAACCAAACAACGTCCTCCAATATTTACTTTTACCAGAACTCCATGTGCAATACTTGAGGCGCAACACCACCACAAACCTTGCTGGACCCTTCTTTTCCGGATCTGATTCATGACTGGGTGTCTCTCCCTTGTCTGATGCACCCCACGTCATCCGGCCATTGATCTTCTCCACGATTCCATCCGTACCACTGCGACTTTGTCACTGTTTTATTTATTTTTTTATCCCGTTCCGCTGGGCTGGCAGCTGGCTGACTGTCACGGTCCGGGCATTTCTTTTCCAACTTCTGCCGTGAGTCTTCTTCTTCAGATCAAACAATCACCACCCAACACCGGAACCTCGGTGGCCCAATATCTGGGATTGTCAAAGCAGGAATCTGAACCAACTCACCCTAACCCATGTGATAGGTTCTTTATCCTTTTTCTCCATTGGTCCCCTGTTAAGATCGATAACAGCGAACCTGTGACCTACAAGAAGACTACCTTAGGCTTGGCCGCGGGGCAAACTATCGCTAAACACCCAAACAACCAAAAGAGTCAAGACCAAGCTAGACGGCGCCAGAACCGGCTATCGGGCATCCAGACATCCAAGTCAAAACCCATTCGATGTTCCGGTTGCCTCCTTTCTCTTCCGCCTTTAAACCTTTGTTGCCATTGACGTTCTAGTCCACCACAACCCATGACCATACCGCTTGCCCGTCACCTTGTCCACTTGTTCAACCTAGAGAGTGTACCTGATAAAGGATGATTTCCGACCCTTCTTCTCTCCTGGATTAGCAACGACATCTTTGTCGTCACTTCTACCTTCTGAACGACCACTTCCGCCGCGATGGCTTCCGGATCAAACAGGCCATTCAAGCTCCCCCTTGGTCCCCTTTCGCGCTCTAAAGATGGCGACCATTCCTCCGAGTCCGACTATCCGGGCGGCCGTCGCGACTCTATGGCTGCTCTCTCCATGTCTTCCCATGTCAACCAGGAACAGCTCGCCAATACCCTTGACCGGATTCACAACACGGCAAGCCAATCCGGAGTCCTGACCACCTTCAACGATTTCGCCCCACCTCCACCACCCGGTACTGTGCCGGTCGCCGAGAGCAAGGGAACTGCGGGCGAGTTGGTACAACAAGGCCTGAGTGGTCTCTACAGCCGTTTCAAGGAGGTCGTCGGGGTGTCGGGGAAATCTTCTGCCCACGAGGCCGAAAGTTCTACTAACTCCCAGGATGCCGCGTCCAAGAATCCCAAGAGCCCTATTCCCAATAGCTCCAACAACAGTAGCGCCAAGATATCGATTCCTTCCCTTCCCAGGGGGGACAGCTCGTCCATTAATTCGCCTTTTGATGCAAAATCGCCCTTCGATGCGAAATCACCCTTTGAGGCAAAGTCACCCTTTGAACCAAGGCACACCTTTGATGGGCCCGCCTCTCTCGAGATTCCACCCGCCACGTCTACCGGCACATCACCGGTTTCGCCAACCACCATACCAGCAGACCTCCAGTCCCCCCCACAGACAACTAGACCACCATCACTTGCTACGCTGCAGAGCCTCAAGACCGGAAACTCGAGCGCACAGACGATTCCGAGGACGGGAAGGACGCCCCAGTCAACTGCTGCCAGCCCTACAGTTGCCCCCTTCATGCCAAAAGCGCCGTTTGAAAGGGATAGTTCTAGGGGTCCTGCCAGACACCTCGATGAACCCTCAAGTTGGGGCTCTAGCCGGCGGAGCATCAGCAGACATGGTGATGGATCCACGCCGCCTAGCATCGCCGTGAGAACAAGTGTAGATAGCACCACGGCCGCTTTAGCACGCGGTAGAAGGGAGGATGACGTGAGTCGCGACAACAGCATCGACAGCCCCATGAGCCCTTCTAGGCCTATACCAGACGTGCGCATCTCCTCTGCCTCGTCGCGCTTGTCTGAGACCAACCAGGTTAAGCGAAGGCCTGCCATTATTGACCGTATAAGTCAGTCAAGAGGTCATAGCCACTCCAGGTCCTCGTCTCTGGAACCCGGCAAGGCAGAGCCCAGCCCCATTAGCACATCAGCACACAGCACTGTTTATCATGACTCGTTTACTCATAATGTCAAACCACAGAGGTTACAATCTGGGGCCATGAAAATCCCAGGCACCACGACAAACGAGGGGGCCCCTGAGGTCGTCAATGCTAGGTTAGAAATGATGAAGAAGCAGGTCCTGAGCAAAGAGTTCTGGATGAAAGACGAAACCACCAAAGAATGCTTTGCCTGCGGTAGCCCATTTTCTGCCTTTCGACGAAAGCATCACTGCCGCACTTGTGGCTGCATCTTCGATTCAAAATGCACCTCTACCATTCCAGGACAGAAGTTTGGCGTTCAGGGAACCCTTCGCGTCTGCAAGAATTGCTTGGAGGTTATAAACCGCCGCTATGAAAGCGGTTCTGATGATTCAGGGGATGAGCCCTTTTTGCCCGCCATCTTTCGATCCAACCAGACCAAGCCGCCTCCTCTTCCAGCTAGACCTCAGGCGGACGACGAGCTTAATTTTGCCGAAAGAACAGAGCAAGCGAATGACACAAGATCCGCAAAAACACCGATGATGGCGATTCCAGCCACACGGCGAGTTGGTGATAGCAATCGTCACTCTGCAGTTCTGGAAATTGACATGCCACAGCTCAGCCGCCCAGGATCATCTCGGTCACTGAGATCACTCGCGGCGGGAAGACCGCAATCATCTAACCATCGGAGGCTTCATTCAAAACATACGTTTTTGACTAGATTCAAGTCTACTACAAATGACGATAGGGCACCTTTTCGCAAGCCTGCTAGCGAAGAACTTGGGAGGAAATCGAAACTCAGCGCCTTCCACGACGACAATATCATTGATCCAGAACTTGCGCCCTATATGTCGGACGAGTCAAGTGATGATGAACAAATGAGTAGCATATTTGCAACCTTGAACGGCAATGATATGCCAGCGGCCAGCTTGGATCCTGACAAAGCAGGCACGGGTGCCTTTATGAACGCTTCAAACAGAAAACATAGGTTCCGCTACGGCGAGAAGAGCACCAGCGGACTTAGTTATACCAGCAGAGGCCACGATGATACTGGCTTACCAACTCTCCCTCTCCATACCCGGCCAACCAGGAAGAGAAACCTCAGCACTGCAAGTGTCACGGGCCACCCGCTGCGGTCACCACGCCCGAGATCTGGTATCTTCAGCCTCATGCTAAGCACTGGCCCCTCAGCGGACGCCTTGTCTATATGGGATAATCCCGGAGTTGTCGAAGCATCTACACTCAGTAGAAGGGATTCTTATTTCGAGGGCAGGTCATCAACTGGCGGTCTCAACCCCACGAGCATGAGCCACGTCAAAAAGCTTTTCCGACAACTATTGAACGATGCGGATATTCCCAACCCTTCAGCGTGGGAAAAGGCCCTTATCCCAATCCTTGATAGGTGCGCTGATGATGTCGACCCGGACATCCGCAACGGAGACGACATGGACATTCGACACTGGATCAAGCTGAAAAAGATACCCGGCGGCAAACCGGGCGATACTGCTTACGTCCATGGAGTTGTCTTCTCCAAAAACTTGGCCCTGAAGACCATGCCCCGCAAGATCGAGAATCCCAAAATCGTTATCATCACTTTCCCAATCGAGTACCAGCGGCACCAGGAGCAGCATTTTATGAGCTTGCAGCCGGTCATAGAGCAGGAAAAGGAGTATCTGAGGATGGTGGTCAAGAGAATCCTAAAGCTCGAGCCTCGGGTGTTGCTTGTGGAAAAAAACGTTTCTGGCGTGGCTTTACAATATCTTTCGGAAGCTGACGTTGCGGTCGTGTATAACGTCAAGCCGTCGGTTATTGAGGCTGTTTCACGAATTGCAAACATCCCGATCATCTCATCCATGGATATGCTAAGCTTGGGTGCCCACGTTGGAACCTGTCAAAACTTCGATGTCAAGACCTTCGTCAACAAGGAGCTCAGAGGCAGGAAGAAGACGTACATTTTCATCTCCGGCTGTCCAAAAGAGCGCGGCTGTACCATTGCTCTTCGTGGCGGGTCGACCGAAATTCTGTCCCGGATGAAGAGGATCACCGAGTTTATGGTTTACGTGGTATATAACCTGAAGCTCGAATCCTGCTTGATGCGTGATGAATTCGTTTATGTGCCTCCGGAGCTTGAGTCTCCTACACGGCAAGCCACGAAGCTTCTGAGTGATGGCAGTCAGGTTCCGTCATCGACCACTCCAAGCACACAGACCGGGGACAAGCTGACTCACAGCGGGGCTGAACGAATGCCCAAAGACAATGAGCCTTCTGGACCATCTGAGGTAACCGATAAGCCTAGCGGGAGCAGGATATTGGCAGGGGAACATCCAGCCACCGACTTCGACACCAGCTCATCAATCAAGGAGGAGACTGCGGAGGAGCTGGCTCGGGCTGAGTCCGAGACAAACGAAGGCCAGGGTGCGGAAGACTTGCCTATGCCAACGTATTATGGTGACATGGTCGCCAAATACGAGACCAGAATTCTTTCTGCATCACCTTTCGTCAAGTTCACTCAACCATATCTGCTCATGAGAGCCCGAGAGCAGGAGAGGCGTCTGGTGTATCTCAAACGTCTTCGCGACCAGGACATTGTCGAAGAATTTGGAGAAAGTGAGAAGAGCGAGCATCAGCCTAGGCAGTTTCAGCTTATTAAGCCTGAAATGGTGCATGAGCTCGGCCAAAAGGCTCCGCGCCACATCATGGAGGTCCTCCATGCTGTCCATGATGCGGAATACGACAAGGCCTTGTACAACTACCAGACCCAAACCAGGCAGTGGGAGAATTACATACAGGGAAGTCTCGACCTGTTCGATCCATACTCGCATCAGAGCATCGTTGTCCTGTACTCGGTCACGTGTAATGTGACCCAGGTCCCATGCACGGAGCCCAGCGTGGTGGCGTTTGAGTTCTATAGGGAGACTCCAGACGCACTTGGTGGAATGTACCAAGATTGTACCCTGGGGCAGTACATCGAGGACGTCTGCGAAAGCGCTGACTCAATTTGTCACTCCAACGGATGCGACCGAAAGATGTTTGAGCATTACCAGACGTATGTTCACGAAAACGCGCGAATCACCGTCATGGTGGAGGACAAGCCAAAGTGGCCAGAGAACTTCCCCGAGAAACCACACGAAAGAGATGGTTGGAAAGATGGCACCGGCATCTGCATGTGGAATTACTGCAAGGTGTGCAGCAAACATTTTGGACTGATGCCCATGTCGGTGAGCACCTGGAAGTATTCTTTCGGGAAGTATCTGGAACTGTCATTTTGGAGTCGTGGTCTACGCCTTCATCCGGAGACAGGATGTCCTCACGATCATCAAAAAGACCATGTTCGGTTCTTCTACTACCTTTATCGCGACATTGCCGTCAGGATACACTACGATCCAATCGACTTGTACGAAATCATTGTCCCTAGGTCAAGGATCACCTGGAAGGTTGACCATGACCTGAAGTTGAAGAACGAAGTCTTTACCAAGGCAGAAGAGCGCTGGAACCGCTTCATCAACTCCGTCAAGGCCAGGTTAAAGAGCATCAGGATTGACAGCGTCTTGCCGGAGAAGACGGAGCACTGCAAAGCCGAAGTGGAAAGACTGAAAGAGAAGGTTCAGGGGGACCAGGACGAGCTGATTCAGGACCTTCAGGAGGCCTACATGGGCTCAAAGTACTACGAGGTTCTCCCTATGAACGGAGTTATACGTCAGATGGCGGAGAGGGCTACCGAATGGGACGTGGCATTCAACAAATTTGAGGCCGACTTCCTCTCGGACAAGGATGTTCGTCAGTTGACTATCATCCAGCTGAAGAAGATGTTTGACCCTAAATCCGGATCCGCGGGTAATGAACTTGGGGAGAAGCCGTCAGCTGAAACAGTCCACTCCAATGCCAACATCTGCGAACCAGAAGAGAAAGAAAAGCCTTCACAGCCAACGGAAGATGAAGGCGCGAGCCCCAAGACGCATTCACCAGTGTCTTCCGCGGCTAGGCCCGTTTCTGTGGTGAAGGAAGAAGCGGTGGATGAAGCCGGGTCCATTCTGGAAAAAGTTGAGCCTCTTGACCTTGCAACTGCATCCTCCGCCACGCTTATTAAGAATGGGGCGGATCCGGTCCTGGAAACAGCAAAGGTCACCTACAACGAGCCGACTCCAACCGTCACCGCCGCAACCCCCCAACCACTCCCTACACCTCTCTCAAAACTCAACGAAGCACCTCAGTTTACCGGTGGTGAGCTTTCTTTGGTAGAGATGATCGAACTCAAACGCCGAGAGCAACAAGCAGCCATGCCCGAGGCTAGCACCTCTGCCGCCGGCGAGGGTTCGATGGAAGGTTTCAGGCCTATTGTTATACCGGAGCGCACGTCATCCCGTAAGGCGGGCCTGACGGTGTCGCCTCCCTTGACACGGGCCATTTCGCAACCAGTGGGAGCTATTCCGAAGCTACAGTCCGCTATTCCGAAGGCTAAGGAGCATAAGATGCCAGAGCCGGGTGATCTTGTGCGGGCAACAGGAGAGGGCTCATCTCTCAAGGGAGATAAGAAGTTTCTTGGTATGAAGATCCGTCCTTCTGCTATTCCACGCTATCGGCATAGGAATTCGAAGGTGTTCACTCTCGCACGGCACTTTGAGGAGTTGAGCCGAGAGTTTGAGAAGGAGCGAATCAAGGACAAGAGAGAGCGCCAGGCCAAGATGTCTTTCCCACGTGCATATCTGCCACGTTCTACTACCAAGGCGATCGTGGAGATCTACGAGGATGTCGACCAGGCTGTACAAGAACCCGGTACCGCGGAAGAGGGCCACCCCGGTGACAGCGACTCAAAGGACAAGAAGACAATGGAGGGATCCACTCCGGCAGATCAATCCCAAGGGGATCATTCCAGATTGTCTGCAGACCACGGCAGCAACTCGCTTGGGGAAATCCCATCCCGAGAGCCTACTCCTGAAGATCTGAACCACGAAGCAGACGGAGACGAAGGACAACACGAAAGCGAAGCTGAATCTGATGACGAAGGTGCAGAAAGTGATGCCGACCGGTCAACATATACGTATGACGATATCCCGACCGATGTCAGGGACATTGCTGCATCCATCGAGCCAAGTGAGGAGATACCCGAAGAGCTGCCAAAGCACCAAAGGAAGAGCCTCATGACCATGCTCACCAACTTCTGGGCTGAGCGCTCCGCCAGTGGATGGCCCACACTTGACTACCCTTACAATTCGACTGACCACATGTTTACCGACTCGAACGTGATTGTCAGAGAAGACGAGCCAAGTTCGGTTGTGGCATTTGCGATGAATTCCACGGATTACCATGTCCAGCTTCGAAATATTCGAAGAAACTCTAGGAAAACCCAGCAGCAACAACAAGCACAGAAGCAGCAGCAGAAAGAGCAACAGCAGCAGCAGCAGCAGCAGCAGCAGCAGCAGCAGCCACGACAGCAGGAGTCACCCTCCCAGGATCCCGAAGAGAGCAGTGACAGCGGCATGCTAGAGATGAAGGGCGGCGGCGGCGCCGGTCCCGACCTCAGCGAAGCCGAACTCGAACAAAGCATGCTCCGCCCCTTTGGCACCCACCTTAAGTTCCAATTCATGGAAGGCTCCGGCAAGTTCACGTGCAAGATCTTCTTCGCGGAGCAATTCGACGCTTTACGACGCAAGTGCGGCGTCGGCGATCGCATTATCGAGTCCTTGTCTCGCTGTCTCAAATGGGACTCCAAAGGCGGCAAGACCAAATCGGTCTTCCTCAAGACGCTCGACGACCGACTAGTGATGAAGTCCCTTTCCCCCATTGAGACCTCGGCCTTCCTCGGTTTCGCTCCGGTATACTTTGAGTTCATGGCCCAAGCCCTTTTTCACGATTTACCTTCGGTCATCGCCAAGATGCTCGGTTTCTTCCAAGTAATCATCAAGAACCCTCTCACCAACACCGAAGTCAAACTGGATCTCTTACTCATGGAAAATTTGTTTTATGACCGCTCCCCAACCCGCACCTTCGATTTAAAGGGCTCGATGCGCAACCGCAAAATCCAATCAACCGGCGAACAAAACGAAGTCTTGCTGGATGAAAACATGGTCGAGTACATCTGGGAATCCCCGCTCTTCGCCCGCGAACATTCCAAACGTTTACTTAGGGCATCCGTCTGGAACGACACTTTGTTTTTAGCGAGGCAAAACGTGATGGATTACTCGTTGATGATCGCCGTCGACGAAAACAAAAAGGAACTGGTGGTGGGTATCATCGATTGCATCCGCACGTGGACGTGGGATAAGCGGCTCGAGAGCTGGATCAAAGACCGCGGGTTCGCGGGCGGGGGGAGGAATCGGCCGACGGTCACCAGTCCGAAGGAGTATAAGAGTCGGTTTAGAGAGGCTATGGCTAGGTATGTACTCACTGGTCCTGCGAGGTTTACGTGTTTGGTTGTGTTGTCAAGAAGTGGGGGGTTGGTTTTGTTGAGGGCTTGAATGATTGGGTGTTGATGTTGGTGTTCATGGGGCGAGGGGATGAGCGGGTGGTTGATGACCAATGATGACCATGATGATGATTCCCCTTCATTTCAACGGAACAATGGCTGACACATTCTTGGATACCTTTTTTTCCTTTTGGCATCATTACAGATATATCCTCCAAGCACCCAATTGCTGGCATCACTTTGGTACTGGCCCATCTGGTACTCCTTCTTTAAGGGCTGTTGGGCCTGCTCCTGGTTCTGCTCCTAGGACGACTAGGTCCGTGGCGGGGGATGTTAGTGTTCCTACTCCGTCGGCGTCGGTAAGGGGACCGTCGATAAGAGAATCGGTCAGGGGGTCGGTGAGGGGGATGGAATGAATGGATGATAAGGTGGCTAGTTGAGATGTAGAGTGGGAGGATGATGGGGAGGAAGAGAGTATGTCTCTTATTGCGCGTTCCGTTTTTCGTCCTTTTACAGCATTGTTATTGTCAGTATTTTCCAAGGACGTAGAGAATGAAAAGGGGAAATACCTAGTCATTGGTGATCTGAACGCTAGCACGCAAGGGTGAACACCTATGTATTGGGAAATTTTCGGCGCTCGGCAACTTTCTCATCCCGCTCCGGCCTCCGGGACATTTGGATCCGGCCCTCCGATTATTTAGTGGATCTGCTCTCCGTAAGTGGGGACAGTCTTCGGCCTCGGCAAGCTTTAAGCTCAAGGTGAAGTTGCGCGGTATCCCCGCCGTATGGTCCGTGCCTCATCTGGCGCTAACAAACTGAAGTGCTCGGAGATCCGCTTCCCGCCGCTCGGTTTCGGGCCTCGGGACTCGGATCTCACTTCTGGTAACAAAAGTTCCCGCTCGTTTCTTCTTCTTTCTTCTGTGTTTCCCCAAAGTGCCTTACAGGGCGTGTTTGGTTCAACCATCAAAACAAAAGTTTGTATGGGGAAATTACCCCTGTCAGCCAACACATTGCAAATCGTAAGATAGATCCGGCGTCGGACCTCCTTTACCCCCTGTAACCCCCCTGTAACCCCCTGTAGGGTATATGCACTAGGCTCTTGGCCGTACCTCCCCTGTATGCGCCGTGCATGTGCTTGCATGAGGTCTTATCAACTTCCTAATCCGGTATAGTGATAGTTTATTCTGTTGGTTTCTGGGCGCGTTTGGTTCAACCAACAACTTTTCTATCTGTTTTTGACAAGGGTAGAGGAGGGTACAAAGCGTCAGTTGCGTACCGTGGATGGCGCTTTGTACCCTCCTCTACCCCTGTTAACTAATAAAACGCTCTATCTTCATGGTCCAACCCGTGAAGATAGAAACCAATAGAATGAACTATTACTATACCGGATTAGGAAGCTAATACGACCTTATGCAAGCACATGCACGGCGCATACAGGGGAGGTACGGCTAAGAGTCTGGTGCAGGAAGCTTATAGGGGGGTATAGGGGGGTTATAGGGGGTAAAGGAGGTCCGACGCCGGATCTATCTTACGATTTGCAATGTATTGGCTAATAGGGATAATTTCCCCATATAAACTTTTGTTTTGTTGGTTGAACCAAACACGCCCTCTATATTCACGGGTTGGACCATGAAGATAGAGCGTTTTGTTGGTTGACAGGGGTAGAGGATGGTACAAAGCGCTATCTACAGGCTGCAGATGGCACTTTGTACCCTCCTCTACCCCTGTTGAAAACAGATGGAAAAGTTGTTGGTTGAACCAAACGCGCCCACAGTGGCGTTCTATTTTTTTGTAGTGGGTAGGTGGATGGCAGTTGTGTCGAGGTCGTGCCTGCAGTGCCTGAGCTTATCTCTAGCTTGGCATCAGCGCAGCGGCTTGGCTCGGCAGCTTGCGGTGTTGCCCCGCTTTTTCGTTCGGAGAGGGTTGCACAAAGCTGAGAGCTCGCTGGCAGTGGCCGCATGGGCGATGGCTGGCTTGTGATTGATCACTGAAATTCCAGCGCGCTTGCGGCGGTGGCGGCATCGGGCGGCGGGTCGGACAGTGATGATCATGTTTTGGGACTTTTATCTCTGGTCAATCATTGTCTGTCGTTTCAAAAGCTGATCTTCCATCCCTACCGAACCGAACAACATTGACAACAACTTATCATTTGCGTAGGGGCTGTTTCTGAAAGCTTGTTTGAATCCTCCGCGCGCCCCCGCGCTTGCGCAAGGCACAATGAAGTGTGCCAAGAGATCTTGATCTTGGTCTTGGAATCTCATGGCACTCTAGTAAGCAAGATCGACGACAGCACCTCGGAGTCGGGTGTTATACCGCTTTTGCCTGCTTTGGCCGACGACAGATGGGACAGCACCTATGTCAGATGTGGCGGTAAATGAAGCACACAATGGCACAGAACCGGGCAGCATCGCATCTTCTGTGCAAAGCTAAGGTAGGCAGGCACGCTGGTATTTTTGGAGCAAATATCCCTGGCTCTTGGATGTATCAACACACAGTTCCGGCGTTGATGATCTACAGCTCCTGTGCCTTTGCTTATCCGTTAGATTTACCGACATATCCAAGATTAGGTGGGTTGCGATCCAAGATTCATGGCAGAAGAGGCTGGGTGCGGGCTTCTGCGCATGCGAACGGACGCAATGTTGCAGTCCCTTTGATTTCCGACCAGGAGGATCTGTATCAGACCATTTCCATTCTCAATCACAGCACCTCACGCAATCAGTAAAAACTATGCGTTGTTCCTTTACGAGAGGACGAGTTATTATGAGATGTGCAAAAACCAATGCCGATGATCTACAACAACGGCGCAACCCCTTGATGCAGATCTCAGTGGAGCCTCCGTCCCATGATCTACCGAAAAACAAAGACCAACGAGGAACAACACCCAGAGCACACCGTTGTTTTTCTTTCTTTCTCCTTTTCACATGCCCTTACCGCTCCTTCCGTTTGTCTTCTTTTCGCATATCCTTTCGTCCATCAAGGTCCCCTAACTTTCAAACCATTGTCTATTTACCCCTCTTCGCCAAGTCCCAAACTGTTTTGCCAAGCCCAAGATCTAACGCCCTCCTGTCGTGCGAAAAACTGAGTGAGACTGGCAATCTTGCACCGACGGTATGAGATTTTTTGGGCAAGGGTCGGGCAGCTGATGCGGCCCGCGTGGTCTGTGAAAGTTGTTCCTGCCGTGGGGGTTTATTCAAAAGCGACTGGCGGATCGCAGGTGAAGACGACGGCAAGTCAGGAGTCAGATGTACCTGTAGTGTAGACAAAATAAAGTTTCGAGAGCTTATCGCAATCGGGGAAATAAAGACGTAGCCGGTGCGCCAGAAGGCAAGGATACCTATGCTGGCAAAATTGTTAGGCGCCAAGACCAAGGTTATGGCTTCAACGAACCCTTATCGACTGCAATTCTTTTTCATCGACGAGAGTGATGGGACCGAAACAAAACAAACAAGCAATGTTTCTCCATTGTTTCTGTACACGGATTGAATCCCATTCGTTGGTGAAACCCACCATCCGGCAATTCAGGTGCAATGCTGCCTGCAATGGTGTGCTTCAGCGAGAACCTCAAATGGTCTACCGTAAAAACTCGACAAACTGGCAAACCGCTTTCCCTGTTTCTGTGCAGGGCATATGGCAGAAATCTGCCAGGAAGAAGCCCAGTCAGCCAACATACACCAGCAAATGTATCTGCCCAGTTAGTGAAAACTGAAGGACATTGCCCTCGACGTTAACTTACACACATTCGAAGGCACAGTGGCCGACCTGATCCTGCCAGCTCCCTGTACAGATATGCCATATACCCTGCACAGAAACAGGGAAAGCGGTTTGCCAGTTTGTCGAGTTTTTACGGTAGTTGGATCAAACCACGGACGTCATGGGTGGAGAACTTCATGTGGATGACAAGCGCTGAAAAAAAAGCGAGGGGAAAAAAAATACGAGATGAACAGCGAGGTGGGGGGGGACAGCCAAGCAGTTGGTCAGGTGAGAGAAAGAGAGAGAGAGAGAGACCAAACGGTTCAAGTTTTACCGCCTAAGTTGCCTGAAACTGTTTTGTTCAGACATCGTGCCATGCCAGCTCACAAACAACGACGATAGGGACGAGGAAAGCAGAAACAAACGAGTTCTCATTTGAAAATTGGTATACTACACTACTAGGTGGGTAGTATCCCCATGTTGATCGCCCCTTCCTCAGCGCATACATCCCAGAAAAAAACACCCATGTGCCTGGCTGGTCCCCTTGCCCCTTCCCTTCCTTCCCCAAAACTGCCAAGGAAGAAAAAAAAACACACATCCATGATCCCGTCCATCCCTCCCTTGTCCACCTGAAAGGACACCTCGGGCCACAACTCCTTATCGCGAGAGTGAGGAGAAAAAATAATAATCCACAGCGCCTTTCCAACGCTCCATCCCGGGTGGAGCGTAACCAATCGCAAAAAATGCCGTCAGAGGGATGCGAAAAAAAAGAAAAAAGAGAAAACCGAGAAGCGCCGTTTGGAAGCCCTTTGTGTGTGTGTGTGTGTGTGTGTGTGTGGTATGAGAATAATCCAGGTTTTGCCATTTTCGCCCAAAAGAGGTGGAATTTCTATCCGTCGCCGAAATAGCAGGTCGTTGTTGTTGTCGTCCCCATGTCGCTGCCGGGGGGATTCAATGCCACCATGGCCTGGAGCTGAAGGTATATGATAAAGAAACGTATCGTGCAGCAAGGTGCCGTGCTTGCCTATTTTATCGCTTGGAAAAATGACTGAATGACAGGAATCGATGGGCAAAGTAAGTGCCGACCACCAAAGAAAGTTGAGTGGTGCGATCCTTTTTAGTGGTTCCTGAGGAAGCGGAGTCCGGCAACGGTGGAAGACTCGCTGCTGACGCTGGAGGTGCGGCGCTTGAGGGCCTCGGCGGCGGAGTCGCCCTCTACTTGCTTGACGCTCTCAGTAGGAGACTCGAGAGCAACCTCATCGGCGGAAGCGTCCTTGGGCTTCTGCTCGGCGCTAGAGATGATGGGAGCCAAGGTGAGGAAGGTCGAGGGACGACGAGGGCGAAGACGCTGGCTCATGGAGCGGGTATCCTGAGGAGTGGAAGACATGGCTGGTGATTTGGAGAGTGATTCGAAGACCGTGAAAGGTGGTGCTTTTTTGTGGCTGGGAAGGCCGCTGGTGGTTGCGATAGTTGAATGAGGGAGTGAGATTGGTCTGAAGCGAAGTGTCTGGGAAACCGTGATGAGGAGGAAAAAGTAGAAGGGATTGGGGTTGAAATAGAGATGGGAAGGAGGAGCTCTGGAGAAAGGAACGGGGGTTCCATGGAGACGGGGCATGCCCTTATATCCTGACTCGAGCAACACCTGGCCGACCTGCTTACCAACCGCAAGGCAGGTGCAAGCTGCAAATCATTGCTTTTTCTTTTCTGTGCTCCGCACTTGAACTCACATGAACAAGGTGGTCGGAAAGAGCGCCAGTGTTCCCCCAACTAACGCCAAATTTCTCCAACCCATGAGACGACTGCCTGCCAAGCCTTATCTGCAACGATGCTGCAAGAGCACACACCTCTGCCTCGAGCTAAAACCTCCATGACGCATGATTGGATTGACCAAAGCGAGTTACCCGCTCGCCGGAGCTCGATGGCGCCAGGTCAGAGAATCAACACACGTGGGATTGTCATTGGCTTGGGGCAGAGCGGGATGGAGGCGTGAATGAGGGGTTCAAAGCCTTTGCTATCCGCAAAGCTGACAACGACGGAGAGACGCTGGCAAGCGGTGCGAACTGGCCAGTCTGGAGTCTGGGGGGGGAAGGGAAACGCTTGCGAAGTGGGCGAGGGAAGGTCGACGTCAACAAATGCCCTGTAAGGCAGCGGTAGCTCGGCGGCTTGCGCACCTGCCCGTAGACCGGTGGAATGATGGCAGACTGGAACAAGGCCATCGCGGCCGAAATGAGAATAGACTTTGATACTCACCAGGGGTAGCCTATAAAATGTGGAGCAATGAGCGGCTCTTTGGCAGGTCTGGGCGGTCTTTCCGACACGCCGTTCTCCAATTGACCGGGCCTCGGCTGGCCTTGATTGGTCGCCGGCTAAAACCCGTCGAAGATATCTCGGAAGATGTTGCGACTGTCACTTGACATCCGGGATTTCGGGGGTTGTGGGGCGCGGGGAAAGCTGGAGCTCAACCACGCAAGTCTGGGGTAATGGATCCCAAAACGGGCCACCTCAACCGGAGCCAGCCGCTCAAGGGCACGATGAAAGGTCTGGAGGGCGAAAGACACTCGATTCAAGGGACATGCCGACCACCAATTGCGTCACAGGTTCAACTTTCTTTAGGGCGTCTTGACCTTTGCGGAACCCTAACACGTTATTTTGATGGCGTGCCTTGCCCTGTCTTGTGCTTCCCCTAGTCCGCGTTAGCATCACGCCAGGGAGCATGTGATCCAAGAAAGAGGCAAAGAAAATGCTGTCCAAGAATAAAATGTCAGGATGGGAACTCCGAGGGTAGCCGTGGTCGCTACACCGTCTCACGAAACAAATAAGATTCATCCACTGAACAGCGTATCTTTTTTCCTCTTTCAAACTTTTGGGGTAAGGATCCGGCAAGGGAAAGTGGTGTGAGTGGATGGAAGTATGCAACTTACGTGTCGATTGTGTTGCATTGCCAGAGTCCCTAACGCCGGCAGCATTGCTCCAATCATGTAAGCTTGTGAATGTAAAAAGTACATGCCGCCTTTCGGATGAAAGGATCTTATCCTAACTATTGAGGTCCAAACCATATAGACGTTCACTTCATAAACGCCCAGAACATAGCGTCCGCATGGTTGCTTTGGAATCAAGATTGACGCAGTCGACTTTTCGAAAAGTTGAAATTATGTGTGCGGGCCGACCCTGTTTATAGCTGATCAAGATGGGCTTGTTGGTCCGGCAACTCTTCTGTCACTGAACTGATAGACTGTTTCCTCTGTGTAAAGAGGGACAGGGACAAGTACAGATGCCGGCCTACACGCAAGTAACGTGGCCCCTGAGGAGGATATATCATATCGCACCGTTCCATTACGATTAGAGACACCCGCAAATTAGACCACGAATGAAGGTGCGTACCGAGGCCTTCAGATACATGCCTGTAATCGACCCGGGCCGATGCGTTCTATGAAAGCTTCCCAACGGTCCTGTTGGTGTGCTTCGTTAGGGGCCTAGCGTGACTCCTATCACCAACAATCGACTGGGCTAGGATATTCTTGCACCTGGCACACGCATACGAGCCTGTACCCAGTTGGTGAAGCTCTACCACTATCCCATGGAGAGTTCCGCCCACTTCTGCGGCACCTCCTCCGGTATTGGGGAGTTCTGATACCCTTGCTCAACCGCCGAGATCGCTGGAAAGTGATAATAATCGAGGATGTGAAGAGAAATGGCCGGATACGTTTGCTGTGTGAACTGTGCCCGGGTGCTTCCAACTTGATTCCGATGTCACAAGGGTAAGACGGCGTGGTCCCATCGGTGTCTCCTGCATGTCGTATTTGTGATTAGAGCTGGGCAAAGGTAATATCACCACAGCTGGGTTGGTGCAGAGAGGTTGTGCCAATCGGACCATCACAGTCGACACGCGGCAGAGGGGGATGCCGTGCTAGGGAACCATATTCGGCAGGAGCATGTTGTGAACCGGAGCCTGTGATACAGTCAAAGAACGATGCTACCCATCATTACCAGCCGGCCTTGAACAGTGTGGTGAAAAGCAATGGTTCCCAACCACAGCCAGAGCCCAGGTACGGTCGACTGTCCGGTCAGGGGCCGGGTACAGTGACTGTTGGGACCTATCTCCTCTTAGGGTACAGATAAGCGCGAGTCAGTCTCCATTAGGTAGGAGACAATATCGATTCATCACAGAAGTGGTCATAGAGGTGGTAGATGCCAGTGAAGTCGGGTATAGGCTAAGCAGTTGGTCAGTACACAGCAGGTGGAAGATATCCAAGCGATAGAGTTGAGTTGTTGATGGTGCTTACCGATAGCATGGTTCTGGCGGCTATTCGTTCATGTGATTGGCAGATCGGGCGCCGTCACAGACATAGTCGCCAACACGCGGATATAAAGCGCAGTGAACGGTGGATAACCACCCAAAGTCGCTAATTTACCAGCAGTGTTGTTGGTTTTCTTCGCTTTCCCCCTATGCCGGAACATGTTCAGTTACATGCCGGCCCTCGCTTCTTTGAACGCCAAGAGCCGCGAACAGCCGATGGATGAACCAACAGTGTCCCTTTAAGTTCGTCGTCTATATTGCATACCACAGATCCCACGGGCTAGCGACGTGGTCTCCTGTCTTGGATGGTCCGTAGAACCAGCTGATTTTCCTGGGATGGCCAGAAATCTGCCCGTCTTATCCTAGGACACGATTTACCCTCACTGGCAATCGATGACTTGCGAGACGTGCTCCATGGATGGCCGCGGAACAGTACACAACGCACGTGAGCGTTTTGACAATGCATCAGGTGTTGAGCACCGTGCTACCGTTAGGAAATTTGTCGCCCTAACCTTGAGCCAAGATGTTTGAGAGTGTCCCAGACCATGGGTTAGTTGCGCAAGATCACTGGGGCGTCGGAAACCAATCTATGACGTCCCTTCATTGGCGCTCGAGATTGGATCATTTCTTATCCCGTCGAATAAGTATGCGCCCTGGAAAGGTCAGTTGACTGCAAATTTGTGCGAGTTTAGGGGGTTTCAGAGAAGGCACATCACATCACCATCGCCCGCAGCTTAGGGACAGTGTATTCCAAGACTCTCTCCCGCAAAGAGCAACCTGGGGGGAGAGCAGGCAGACCCCATAGTCGCACGCACTAGACGACTTCGTGATCTTGTCCCGGGGAGGGAGTGTCTTCGGTCGTACTGTCGCCATGAGACCATGCTTTTTGATGATCCATCCCGGATAGCATCTTTGATGGGATGCAGGAGAAGCAACAATGATGGGCAACAGAGCTACCAAGTCCTCGCTCGAGGCACTTGGCGAGTCGAGAACAAGGGAGCGAGGTAGTCCCTCTGCCTGACCCTCCGAAAACCCTCCACGATGCGCATCCACCTAACCAGCCCGGCAGTACTGTGTTCCCAAAGCCACATCCACATAGTGCTCGTCGACGTCTAGCGGGCCCGTATATCAAGCCCGAGTTCATATCGGCCGGAGGCGGAGTATTGGTAGTCAAGGCACGGTAACCTCCAACATGGCTGTGGCGGCCGCAAAAGACGGCCAGAGGGCCATTAAGCGGGGTCCCGGTCTAGCCGGAAGGAACCAAGCCAAAGGCGAGTCGTCTTCAGGGCCGCATGAAGCTACCGTCACTGTTGCTCTGGGACGGGTGGTGAGAGGACGCCGGCAATTTTGAGTTTGGGTGCAAGTCGGTCGAGAGGGCGACTGGAGTTGGTGGTTGAACGAGGCCAGATGGTGACCGCCGTTGGGCTGATTTCTGGAAGAGATGACAAAGAGTCGCAGAAAATTGCGAACCCCCGCCAAGGCAAACAGACCCCCGCAACTCGCTCCACGGTTCGGAAGCTGCACCTTCGCAACTTCCAATGCTGCTTCCACCAGCGAACGCTAACAGATCCCAACCGCAAGGGGACATGTTGCACACTTAATTCCGGGAAGCAAGAGCTCCCCAAGACACGGAATCACCATTCCCGTTTGGGCTGATGAGAACCTCAAAGACATCAGTAACCAAACAACTAAGGAAATGTGGGAGAATTGCAGTGTGGACAAACCGAGTCGTAGAGCAATCTGCTACAGTAGTGTGTGGGCATATTACAGGTACAGTGGTACGAACGTTACAGCGGGGACGGCTGCTGCAGTGCTGGTCACCGGTACGAGATTGGAATATTGAGAGAATTTGGAGACCCCTGGCGGCGATCCAGTTGAAGCAAGAAAGTCGAAGCGCCTGATTGGCCAATTCGGAAAATGTAAAAGACGGGGGCAGGCACCGCGGGAAGGACCGGGGGCATTGGCCGTTGTACGCCTCGTGTGAATGCAGTCAAGACAAGAGACTGGAAAGCACACTGCATTGCACTGCACTCTGCCTCTGCAGGACGTGGGAGCGGGCAACTGTTCCCGTCCAGGCCGCTGTTCCTCATCTTCCGTCGTCTTCCTCTTTCCCACATCCCGGGCCAAAGTCAACCCCACCAGCATCTCCAGCATGGCGGATAGGGCAGGGCAGAGCAGGGCCATCTTCATCCACGGCTCGCCCGTTCCCAGGCCGCGGGCCCTTAGCGCGATCTGGATATTCCAAAATACTACACCTCGTCACCTCCAGACCTGAGTGTTGGTACTAAGCAGAGTGCTACTCGGGGCGTAATGTGCCACCTACCACCGTTGTTGTTGCTACCATGCCCTCCAGGCCCTCCAGGCCCTCCAGACCCTTCATTCCCCAGGGCAAATCCAGGCGAGGGCTAGGCTAAATATCTCTGACCCTGGAGAGAAATCAGATCATCACTGCGTGCGGCACGTCGACTGAACCAACGAGTTTCCAGAAAACAACCATTTTGCAACTCTTCGACAAGTCCCTGGCCTCTCCAAGACATCGAGGGCCTGCTCAGAGTCAGAGCCTTCATTCGGCTCAGGGCCTCGGGCTGTCCGCTCAGGACGATGCCCGGCCCCAAGTCACGCGAGCTACGGTTCATGCGACAAGGTCACTGTGCAGGACGACACTACTCGACTAGGCTAGGCTCAAAAGTTGAAAATGCTCCTGGAAATGGAGATATCGAGACTTCAATCTTGGCCAATTTCGGCCGCTTAGAGTCCTCTTTCGGCGAAGCAGTCTTTGCTGGATTACCTATTTCGGCAATGGTGACAATCAATTCAACCCAATGGAATTCCCCAGGATTGGTAGTGTATGTCTGCATCGCGGCGTGGAGTCATTCAGCGAATAGCATCTTTGTACCCCCCCGCGACCTGAACCCATCTCCAATTACGTACCTTTACAATCCATGACCGGGCGGGGACGAAAGGAATAGCCCGCACGTCAAACACGGTGGGTTCTCTCCCTCGTTCCACCGAGTCCACCTTGCCAAAAGCCAGATGTTAATCTTGTCAGATTTACTGGTATGAACTAGTTAATTGAACTGTCTAGAAACTGGCCAGAAACTAGCTCTGCAACAAATCCGCTCCAAAAGGTCTAGGGGGTGCTCGGGTATCCCAGAAATGCCAAAACCTATAGTCAAGTAATTGGGACCCTCTATATCTAAGTATAATCTATACCCTATAATTTAATATACCCCCTCACTTACAGACCTCTTTCGCCTTTTTAAAGTTAAAAGTAAAGTTATTTATAGATATTTTATATTATTAGTCCTAGTTTCTTATTTAAATCTTCTATATTAACCTCTTTTAGTCCCGGATTATCCTTCTTCTATAATAGTACCTCGGCTATACCTAATAAATTTCTAAAACTTTTGTATTTTAAAATATTTAGTACTTTCATTAATTTATTTATTAGTATTAATTTTGTATTTAAATATTCAATTTTAAGAATCTTCTTAATAAGGATCTCCTCTTTTAACTAATATCTATAGATATTTATATATTTTATTTTAATATTAAAAGTAAGGGTCTCTTCTATAAGAACTTTAATAGTCTACTTATTATTATATTATAAAGTAGGGATAGGATCTTCTAATAGCTTTACCCTTAGAACAAATATTAATTACGTTATAAATAGGGTTTCCTTAGCCACTTTTTCAATTACGTATAATTCTACCTCTATTATTGAAGTTGCGATCGCAGTCTGCTTGGTTGCTCCCTAGTAGATTAAATTACTATATAGTTTAATTGTAAAGCTTTGCGAACTCTTTCGATCGATAGCGTTGTTTGTAAACGATATATTTAAGGCTATTTTTAGTCGGTTACTACCGCCAAAGTATAGTACTTATATTTTAGTAGTTTGAAAATATTATAATACTTTCTCGCTTGTAGTTAGGTAGGTAGGATTGGGGTTGTAATTATATCGTACTAGTCTACTTGTTAGAAACGCGATATTTAGTTTAGTATTAATTATTGCGTATAGTAGGGAGCCTACGTTAATTTAGTAAGTATAGATTTTTGCGTAATTAATAGTACCCTTATAAAGGGTTAATTTTATATATCCTATAGGTATTAGGGTGGGTTAAAAACTAGATTTTAATAATTTAGAAATTTTTTTAATATAGGCTTCTTATAATAGTTAGATCTTTCCTTGATTTCGATTTCGGATAATTTTAATATTTAGAAACTATTAGAGTTTATTTCTTTTAATAAAGTAATATTTTAATTATAAATCTACTATATATTTATTAACTTCTTTCATTTTACTCTTATTAAATATAAAAACGATATTATTAATATAATATAGTATAAATATACTATTCTTTTTTATAATATACGGATTTTTAAGGATCGCTTCGAATCCTATTTCTTTAAACGTTCTATTGAGTTTTCGTTACTATAGTAGAAGTATTCGTCTAAATTTATATAATACTTTAATTAATTTAAAGATTTTATTAGGAATTTAATATTTTGGTGGTATATATATATAAATCTCTTTATTAAAAGTTATATTAATAAAGGTATTAATTGTATTATATTAGATTAGTTCGAGGTCGAATCTTACAATAAGAGCGATAATAAATTTAAATAATCTTTTTACTAAGGTAGATACGTACGTATCTATTCTATTCTTATTCTATTAATTTTTTTTTATAATTAATTATATTTTATATTTATTGAGAATATTATTCTTATTAAATTTATATACGTATACCTATATATAATCGAAGATTTATTTGCCTCGTATCCGTAGTAGGTTTCCGTTAACTTCGATCTACGTCTTTATATCCTTGTGACTTTGTAGATGGGTTTCTTCTGCTTGCTTGAATATTTTACTAAATTGGTAATTATTAAAATCCTTATAGTATTTGGGTTTTAGGAGTAGATTTCGTTTATAAATATTCTTAAGACGATTAAATTTAGTAATTAATCGTTCTATTTCCGCTTTGGTAATAATTTTCCCTATTATCTTTATTATTGGTTATATTAATTTACTAGTATAAAAGGCGGTTTTTTAGGGTTTTTATTAGCGAATATATTAATTTATTATTCAATCTATTAAATAATTAATATAAAGTATAGCCGGCGGAATTAATAGAAGTAATAGATAAGACCCTATAATATATTCGATAGATATTTTTTCTATAGTAGGGTGTGGATCAGCTCTTTTTTAAATTTGGCCGCTCTTTTTTTAGGAAGTATTTTAACTTTATTCGTAGTCTTTATTTAGGAGGTTTGATAGTAATAGTTCGATATTTATATTATCGATATCGTTTTGTAGGTTGTAGCCTTCTCTTTTTAATAGATCGGATACCCCCGAAGGTTGATTATATAGTTTATTTATTTTATTGAGTAAATCCGCTAATTCTTTGTTATTTATTTGGAAGTCCTGTTTTAATTTCTTAAAGTTTGGGTTATATATAATTTCTTCATTAAAAATTACGTCTTTAATTTATACTATTTTATTTATATACAAATTTTATATATAATAAATTAAGGTCGTTAAGTAATTAATGAAGAAATTTATTTATATTTTAAGTAAATATTTTTAACGCCGTTTCTTTTTCTTTTAGGTAGTATTTATTATTGTAAATACTTTATAACCGTAGACTTTTAAATGATTTAGATTTAATTTATATATTTTTTAATAATTGTATTACTATGTAATATAGGTATAAAATTGTTTAAAAGGAGATTTCTAATTGTAAAGGTACCGAGGAGATTTATTAATAAGGTAGATAGTTGTAGTAGTAATTTTTGGTTATAGATCGATTAGAAATTTTAAATTTATTAATATAATATTGTATCTTTTTTTGACTATACTCTTTGAATATTCTACCCTACCGTTTTGTACTTGTATGTTGGGAGTAGAGGGTTTAATTATTATTTTTCGTTGTAATAATCTTTACTAGATTTCGTTGTTTATAAATTCGTTATTAAATTCGAAAGTTTTAATTTTAATATTATATTATTATTTTAATATATTAATATAGGATACTAACGTAATAGCGATAATAATTATTTAACGATTTAATAGGTAGTAATCCTAAATATAATTAAATTAGTAATATATAATAAGGAAGAGATATTTAACCTTATTATTTCTTTTATTAAATTCGAGGAAGTCCGTTATAAGTTTTTCCCTTAATTTATAATTATAGTCTTTAAATATATAATAAACCTATCGTTTAATCTTTATTATAGCGTACGCGTCGTATTTAATTAATAGTATATTACGGATTTATACCCTATTAATATTTTGAAAATAGTTAAATATTTATAATTTTAGGTAATTAAATTGTAAATATTAAATATTGGCCGTCTATTTGGAGGGGCGCCGTATATAGGAATTAATTTTATATTAATACGTTATAAACGAGGTTTTAGTAAATAAAAGAAGGATAATTTCTATAACCATTTAATTATAAATAATATTTAAATAATAAAAGAATAATCTATTAATTTTCTTTAGATAATTATTAGGGGGATAGTAATCCTAGTAAAAACTTTACCTTCGTAATTAGATATAGGAAATAAAATTAGTAGCGAAATTAAAGTAAAAGGTAACTTCCTTTAATTATAATTTTAAAGGACTATTCTTTCTTCTAATAACGACGTTAACCTCCCTAAACCCTTTAATCGCTATTTAAGTATTTTTAGCCTATATATATTTATTTAAATTAATATAACGAAAGTAAAGGAAACGAATAATTTTATTAAATATATAAAGTAAATTATTAGAATTAAATATTATTAAATTTTTAAAGGGGTAAATCTTCTCTTTAATTTAATATACCTTATTAATTTAAAAGGTTAATTTATAAATAATATTACAATTTATATTAAGTAATTACGCAATTTCTTACTTTTTGAGAACCTTCCTTTTATTATTATTTTTAATTACGATTTTTTTAATTTCTTTAGTTAATTCGGAATCCTTTACGAAATTAGATTTAATAATATATTTAATTGAGGGGAATAATTTCGTAATATATTTCAGCCTTACATTTAGGTTAATATACTAATATTTTTTTAGGGAATATAGTCCCTTTTTATATACTTTATATACGGGTAGATTTACCGCCTTCTTACGGGCTTAAGTTTCGGTTTTATTTAATTAGAATTTTCTTTTACTAAATCTAAATTTTATAGGCTTTTTCTTATTATTTTGACAAATGTCTTTATTATTAGCTTCTTTATCCTAACTTTCGCTAGTAAATTTCTAATTATTAAATTCAATACTAATTTTGCTAGTATTAAAAGCGTTATAATATCCTCCCTTCCTAGTAACGACCCCGCGTTTCGTAGAATCGATACAGTATTTTTTAAAGTTTTTATAGATTTTTATATACGTAAACGTACCGTTAGCTATTTATTTATTAAATTTCTAAGTACCTTCGTACTATTTAGAGTATATAATTTTAATTACGTTAATAAAATTAATATATTAAGAATTAATAGTCTTAATTTCTCTAACCCTTATAGTTTGATTATTATTTATAGTAGTAAATTAATTTTGAAGCTAATTAATTTAACTCTTAAATTCTTTAATTAAAATAGCAACCGTTTTATAATATTATTTCCTAGCCCGGATCTACTCGTTAACAATTTTATAGTTAATTATACTTTTTAATTATTAATATTATTTATTAGTCTCTTATTCTTCTTTTATAGCGCTATTTTATAATTTGTAATTAATTAACGTTTTTATTTAAGTACGTACGGCTTTATCGCTAGTTACGAACTCCTTTTAATTTTTCTTAAAGTTAGGGTAGAGCGTGAATTCTAATTTGAAGAGTTTTTTATTAAATAGATCTACTTCGGTAGTAAGGGTATCGAAAATTATCTTATTCCGTTCTCGGTATTCGATAAGGACTTTTCGAATTCTATCTTAATCTATAATAGTATAAACGGTAGCTCCGTTATCGAAAAGGTTAAATTCTTCCTTAGCGGTTCGGATCCGCTCTTTAGCTTCCTTAGTAATAGGGTATTAGTTTGGATAGGGTTGCTTCGGTTCAATAGGTCTTTCGATAGTACTTTAAATCTATTTTTTGAGGGTATCCGTATTGTACTTTGACTAGAGTATTGGTTCTTAACGGATTTAATCCTCCCCGTCTTTGAGGTAGGCGATATTCTCTTTGGTTTCGTTATTAATCTTTGAAAGAGATATTATATTATTTAATTAATTATTGATTATGAATTAATGCTAATTATTATATTAATAGGTAATTTGATGGGTAATGCGCGTATTAGACTGTTAATTGTCAAATTTACTAGTATGAACTGGTTAATTGAACTATTTAGAAATTAGCTAGAAATTGGCTCTGCAATAGATCCGCTCCAGAAGGTCTGGGGGGTGCTCGGGTATCCTAGAAATACTAAGACCTGTAGTCAGGTGATTGGGACCCTCTATATCTGGGTGTGATCTGCACCCTGTAATTTGACAAATCTTGATGGCCGTTCGGTTCCCTTTGCTGAGGTGAGAACCTAAATGGATTCGGAATCTGGACAAATCGGATCTGTCTCGGCGTGCATGGATCGCAAACGGTTCCTGACGATGCCTGTATCTCGGCGGTTGCACTAACAAATTCAAGCAACCTAACCCTCCCGTTTACAATACCCACGGCAAGTCCAGCAAATGGAAAGAAACGAGACTCCTCTCAATCAACCCATATTCGGCTTCTTTTCTCCACAGATTTTGTGGCAAGGTCGTTGGTGTTGGCGGCTCATGTCTGTTTAACACCAAGATATGTCGATCCGGATTTGCTGGGTCGGCCGCCTGTATGCGACCTCACCTCTTCAGCCTCGATTTCTGCGCCTCATCTTTGCAAAGGCCGACACGTCAGGGTCATGAATGGCTTTTGTAAGTTACCACCTCGTTTTCCGGCGCGACTAAATTACCGGCCTTCTGAGGCTGGTTTGGTCGCTTGAGGAAAGACCACCCTCCCCCAGATGAATTCCAGTTACACTTGTGTGTGTCTGCATGTCACATTATCAACAACACCAGAATGTCACTGTGCCGGGACTGGTACCAGACCGGAGCGACAACTCTACGTACTACTAACGACTGAATATCTCTTTTGCACCCACCCCAGCTCCACCGGGCCCGGCTCAAGCTTGGCCATCTGGAGACTGTCCACTTCACTAAGTCCATCAAGGCTAGCCTCTATTGTGTACTCCAACATGGCCCAGGATAGCCTGGTCATCGTTCTGCACACCCCCCTCCCTTTTGAACGAGCAAGGATTGTACACACCTGGAGCGACCGGAACGAGTAGGCTTTGTGTGACGGAAGCCAATGTCCCTGCAAGTGAACCGGCCTTCCTTGCTCGTCAGGGGCACTCCCTAGCAATCTGCGTTGCCAGTTTAGGGCTTTCTCTTTACACTTGCTGTCTCTGCCTTACCTTGGGGTTACAGGAGGTTGCCCAGACTTGGCCGTACCTTAGCTCTTGTTCGTCTCTGTTCATCCCATGTCTCTCAAAAGGTACGTCGTCCCCTGGTTCGAGCTCCCTCAGACGTACCATTTACATGGAAAGCAAGCATACATATTGGCCCTCTATACGAATCTGTCTCCAGTTCTGCCCCGGCGCGCTACTGTACTCTAGACAGACTTGATATCGACTCTTTCCGTTTCTTCGCTCACCATACGTGGCAGCCAATCACCTTGTTGGACGGTGCGTATTTCGGCTTTGTAGTCTCAACTTAGCAGACCAACAGAACAGTTGCATGTCACTACAGGACCTGATCGGTCCACCCATTTCTTGACGAACTCTTCCCCACGAAGGAATCATACCTGGTACGTATGAGGCACCGCAAACTTGGATGCTACTACACCGGCCCAACTGATTCTTTGGTTAATCTACTAAGGTCTTGATATCCCTTCCCACCGGCAGCCATCACAGAAAGGCGCACCTCTCCCGCACTGTCGTGTCGTCCTTCCTTATCGAGGGCTATATGCAGCCTTGACACTACTCCCCTGGTATCCTACCTGCTTGCTCTTCCCGGTCCAGAAAGCACTAGACGTCTTCCCGTGGCGTCTTGATAGGCCCGGCTGTTCTGACCACCCCTAACCCCTCGCCGCATGCCTTCCCTACACTGACCCACCCTGCTTCCGTCGTTGTCGAAGGTATCGAACGGCGTAGGTACTTTCATCTACGAGCACGTCGCGAGGCCCCCATCTTGTTCTTGCTCGAATCGAGAATACCCTCCACATCCACCCCTGGGACTATCAACCAACAGCCTCTTTCCATCCTTGCCGGGTTCGCCACTACACCAGAGGTGCCTACTACAAACAACATCATAGGGAACACTTGGCTGATACCAGTAGTTTGGTTACAATCATTCTCTGAAACAGGAATTGGACCCGGACATACTACCAAGCAATCTACGCCTTTTACACCCTCTAGGGCATTTTGTCTGTCAACCCGTGGATCGTGACAAAGTATATAAGCACTTGTCCACACCATCTTTGCTTCACTTTACTCCCATCATCCCACCAGCCTCGCTACCACTTCTCTACACCTACAACAGCCTCCATCTACGAGCCAAAACACTCTGACCAACAGTCATCATCTTATTCTCACCTTACAAACTTTTCGGCAACCGACAAAATGTGTAAAATCTATATCACCCGCTTCAATGCTTGCAAGCACATAAAGAAGGACTTGGTTGATTGCGCGGCCAAAAAGGGATCTGGAACCGGCACCTGCCCCGAGGGAGCTCCTAAGGAGATCGAGCACAAGGAGGACGGCGATTGCGGAGAGCACTGATATCGTGCAGTCACCAATGAGCAAGAGTTACTCTCGTACGTTGTTCTCTCTTCTACCGCGACAGAAACTTTCCTAACCATGAGTCTTGTATACCAACAGCACACCCGAGTCACAGACCAAGGGAACGACAACTCTTTGAAAGCTCCCAAAATACGCAACACTTGCACCTTTCTACCTTTGCGCAAGTATTATCGACCTCCTGCCGCACATCTGCGCATCGCATCGCCGACTTCAAACATCAAGGCACATTGGGCGGTGACGGAGGAGGACAATCACTGGCGGAAGATGACTCTTTGGTGGAAGGTGCTGGCGTTGGATGGGAGTCAGGCCTTGGGCCCTTTCTCGGCTGGTCCGAGAATTGGGCTTTGGTGGCACTGACTCCTTGTGTATAAAGGAAAATGGGCGGCTTTTTGATTTACCGAGTTTTTCCTTACTTTTTCTTTTGCACATACTTTTTGTATCTGGCCAGATTTATCTTGTTTCCTTCTTGCTTCGCAATCCACTTGTTTAATTGTCCCAAATCCACCTTGATCATTTTTGTACATCTTCCCTTCTATATATCCTTGTCTGCAAGATGGTATAATAACCATGAGGATATGGTAGCGATACCAGGTCCTCGTCTTTTTTCGCCTACGTGTTTAGCTTTCTGCAGAAGTGTCATTTCCCCACATTGAATTGACCAACAGAACCAACAGCCAAAGTGCACCAATTCTTAGCGGCTCGGACCGCATGATCCGATCAGAAAACAAAGTATTGCCGTCAGACGCCATTCCCGCGCCGTTTGCTGCTGTGCCGTCGCCAACGCCGCAAGGAATATCCACAGTAGCCAGTATTGGCATACATCTATCCAACATGTTATCCTCGATGTAAGCGTATTTCTAGGCATCGCGCCGACCTACAGCTCGTGAACGCAATAGCTTACAAGGTTGGAATTTCGCAACAGCAAACATCATGCAAATTAGTCCGAAGAGTTGAGGTCTGTAACCAAAAAAGCCTTACCGTCCTACCATTTTTGGCTGCAGGGTCCGGTCTGCTGCGGCCGGCCTCAGTTCGTGTAAGTCGCCTGGTCTGGCCTGGCCCGACCCGGCCAGGCAGAGTTCCATGCGGGTTAGGGTTACAGGCTCACCTTCCCCCCTGCTTGTCTTTCACCATCTCGCCAATTGTTGACCATTGCTTGCATATCCCATGCATTGAAAGGAAACAAAAGTCATGCAATATCTACCGAACTCATATTGAGGCTATCCGTCTTTGTGGTACAACAGCCGCGCTCCCTCATTTCACGGCTTTATGGAAAACCTCCGCTTGTCATAAAATTCTCCGTGACAAGCCAATTTTGCCGCATGTTGTACGTGTGCATGTTTGTCCATGTGTCGCTTGTCCCACTCCAGCCACATGCTGGATCAGCTCTGGCAAAGAGAACTCGGAAGCAAGCGAGCGGTTTGTGAGACTTTGGCAAAGCTCGTGTTGACAAGTGACAATCATGAGGGACCTGGCGTGCCATGTTGTATTTGGCCTGCTGTGTTCCATATTGTGGTTTCAAGGCCGGAATAGTGCAGTCAAAAAACTCCCGTGCTGTATGTGGGAGCGAGTGTTTGCCTCGACGCTACCTATTCTCGTCATGTTCCAGCCGCCTTCAAACCTCATTCATCTCTTTGGGGTTTCGAGGAGGCCCTTCACGCCATGGGACTCGGAGGTATCATTATCCTGCTACTTCCACAGCCTACCCACTTTTGCATCAGCAGTCGTTTTTGAGGGCTAAAAACCAATAATCACCGCCCTAGCCGACTTTGCCAACTCCCTGCATCATCACATCAACAACAGCACTCTCTCTGCGCCCAGACAATAGCAAACCTCCCCCACCTTGCTTTTGGGATCACACCTCCTAGGTAAGTCTTTGACAACATCAAAACCAACTTCCCGACTGGGTTCTGTCTCGATCTCGGATATCCAACCTATCAGTAATATCGCCCAGTTCTATACTAACCCCCAAATTCATGCTTACATCGAACCACCTCATCGGCTGTTTGTTGGCCAACTAACTCAGGCCGACGAGTGGCGCGGCAGTTGCCCAATATTCGGCCTTGGGAATCCGCGACGCAGCCACATCCCGTCATGTGTTTGCCGTGCTGCGTCTTGGGGGCCTTCCTTCCTAACCCGGATGAGATGGGGCATGTGAGAATAGCATCTCAAGTCCCGTGGTCCATCTTTCCACTCCCTCTCATCACCTAAGGTACCTGCCTTTCACCGACCTGGACAATACCAAGGTAGTAGGAAGGAGCGATGCGATGCAGTCGAGGTGGAGGGGAGAAGGGGGGGTGCTCCGACAAAGGCTCGGGGATCCAAAAAGCGGGAAGGAGCCGATACTTGCCGGTACACTCATCAAGCTACGCTACAACCAAAGCTCTTGAAGTTGGAGGCAAGTTGATGATCTGAGCGTTTTGATAGTGGGCCAAAGTGGGCTAGGTAGCTACTTCCCCCGCTATGTAGTGTATGCGCCACTATACCTAGGCAAGTGTGGGGTTAGCAATAGCCGCAGGGATCCACTTTTGCGTAGCGTAGGCGCGAGCAGGCCGACTTTTGTTGGCCCGGTCGTTTTCCGCTTTCTCTCTTGGCCGACCTCTTCCGCGTTTCCTCTCTCGGCCCACACTTCTTTCACAAACCATCACTTCCAACATCTTGGACTCTCACACTCAACGCGGCACCTGTACGGCACCCCTTTTGTGCGGCGAGCCCCGACGCGCACCGGCATTGGAAACGCAAACGAGAAATCCTTCAGTCTAGGATTTCGCAAGGGAGATCAACGTATGCAGCCACTTGTCTTGTCGTTGCCAGTAATGAACGAATCCAAATCCCCGCCGACCCCTACTCCTACTCTTACCTACACTCTCGCCGCAAACAAGAAAAGTTCAGATGCAATGCATGTCTCGACGTCCTGCTGACCACCGTGTCTCTCTTCGCACCGCGGTCCAATCCTGATCAGGTTGTTCTGCCCAGAACCTAGCCGTGGGCCTACGACTTACTACTGGGCCATAAACGCGTCGCGGAGAGGAGACTGGTTCGGGTGAAAGCTCCCAACAACACGGCGATAAGTCTAAACGAGGACAAGCCGCAAGCGCAAGCGATGTTCTGCCCCGCCGAACATGGCCAACAACCTCAAGGCCATATCCACCACAAGTCCAAACATCTACCGACTATCTGGGGAAACGTTACCTTGTCGATTGCCCATTGCGGTAGAGGCGTAGGAAAGTCGCAGCAATACGAGCCATGTTAACTCGTTGCTTTGTGATGATGCAGTGCGCCTATCGCGCAAAGGGATCACGTCCTCCGGCCTGACGGGCCTCAGCTTCTTTCGGATGGCCGGCCATGCCACCACAGACGTGACGACTCCTCCGATAGTGCAGATGCCGTCATCACGAACCCCTTCAACAAGTACACTACCGCAAAAGTCACACGCACCTATAGTACCTGATCTGATGCCAATACCAGGACCCGTGCTGTGTACTTGGACTTTTGGTGTGGCCGGTCCCGGCATGGCCCCCGTTTATGGCCCCCCGTATGCCGTACAGTATCGTCACATACTGTGTCTCTTACGGGCTACGGCTGCCGACTCCATTTTGCACAACACATCTTCACCGGGGCACGCCAACACATGTAAAGCATCGCACCGCGTACCTTGCGATGCCCAGAGGTAGGTTGGCACTATGCTTCTGACCCCCGCACCGCACATCGCGCGCCGCCGTAAGCCGGACGGCAGTCGGGAAGCCTTTCCCGCGGGCACAGGTCGCGGCATGCATCCCTTGATGACATGATGCTGGTTATGGCCGACTTTGCACCCAAAGGCTGGTTGAAAACTCAGAAACGATATCTCCTATTACTCGCGCCGGATCCGAGTCTCGTAATACATACAACAGCAGGGCGGGCATCTCCTGGCATCAACATGTCACAACCTTTGTTGCCAATGCGTGACGAGGCGTCCAGTCTCACACCCCGTTCTACTCTGGGAAACACAGCAGTTTGCGCCATGGCAGATCAAGCAAGCAGCCTATGCACATAACCTTGTGCTTCACAACATGAAGCCAGACACTCACAGCTCGGGACAAGGGTTTGAATCCTCCTCAGTTTCTTTTCTTCTTGACCTGAACGTTCGTTGATCTCCTTTTCTATCCACACGTTATCCGACTCGCTTTTTTGCTGTGCCGCCGGATGTTGGCCAAGACCTTGCTCGTTTTTTTTTCGTTTTTCCTTCGAACCTTCGATAATTACCGAATGTACCTTTTGCACACCGGTACCTGACTATACAAAGCCCAGTTGGGATGAGTTGGTCCGGGTTTTAATATGGGATGAACCGTTAATCACCAACGGTGGCATACCTTACCCGATACTCATGACTGGCAAGACGTCCGGCGGCCCTGCTTTGGGATGTGATCCCATGTTGGGCATAGTCTGGTTATCGGGGTACGCCTGCTTCCTTGGCGGGTATAAGACTTCCTTAGGCCCGTAAACGAACCAGAGGGAGATTTCGTTCTGGAAGAGATTCCCGATGGAAAAAGAAACGAGATTACCGTCTAAACTGATAACAGTAAGTAGGTTGTGCCACATTGCGTCAAAATCATTGCGAGATGCATGGGATTCGCTATTCCACATCACTGACTAAGAAACAAGCGAGGAATATTCTCTCTCGTTACCCTGTAGGACGCGTTGCCGACCCTGTCTCGATGATGTAAATCGATCCTCCCTCCATATTTTTCGGCATCCCTACTAGGGTCAATCTCTCAAGGAGTGGAACGGGCTGGCCTTGGAGAGCACCACATTCGACACTTGCCTATTCCAGAAGGGCGAATCAATGAGCGGATTGATCTGAGCGAGGTCGGCCTTTCGATGAGGGAGTGTACACAATTATTCAACCCCAGCAGGAGCCTGGCTGTCCGTGCCTTTCTCCTGCTTCTGTGGCCCCAGATTGAGATTGACTATGCGGGCACTAACGTCTGTCAGCCCCAGACACATAACCCTGGCCGCGACAAGCCAATCCCAACGTCACCTCGTCTCGCAAACCTCACTCGCAATTAACTGGAGCGGATACCACCTCAGTGCAGTGCACCACGGTGTACACGACATGCCTCATTACCACCAACAACGGTAGTCGATCAACTAGGTCCGATTATTGATGCCCAAGCTCAAGACGACTTTCCTTTCGGAGCAGGAAGTTGGTGAGCAGAGGGCGGCATTGCGCAAAGTCAGGGTAACATTGACCACCCGCTGGTAGAGCAAAGATGGGGCCAAACGGTTGTGACGAGAACAGGCAATCCGTTTCATTCGACGATTTAAGCGCGAGTGGCTTGGGAGCTGGGTCGCACCAGACCCCAAGCCAGCCAATCGGGCCCCGGCAATTAGGAGACTAACACGCTAAACTGGTCGAAAAGGTACGCTTTTGCACAGTCTAAATCAGCCGCCCCCGACGACCGCTCCGCCCGGCCGCCGCTCCGCCGTTGTCGTTGTGTGATTTGGAATGTTGTAAACCTGGCCTAAAAAGGGCAAAGCTATGAACGATAGAGGAGCACTGGAAGGGATCAGGGAGTCGGGGAAGTGAGGAATAGGATGTGGGTGACATCGGAACTGGCAGTTAGCGAGATCATCGCTGATCCCATCTTGGTTTGATGCCATGGCCAGTGCTATCCGCGGCGCAAGGGGGGGTCTACTTTCTTGACGAAGAGTTCACTTCTTCCACGCCATACCCTACAACCTGCTCGCAAAGAAGGGCAGAAAGCAGAGCGTTTGGTAGGGCCGGACCCCAGTCCTCATCTGAGGCAAGTGGGTTTCACGGTGAGCAACAAATGTCGTCACATATTTGCTTTGCCAGTGCATCCGGAACAAGTGATGCTTCGTGATGGCGTGACAAGTATCCCGTCATTACGGACTGGCCGACATCCTCTTCGAATTTATTTTGTTCTTACAATCATTCTCCCTGCCCCTTCTCGTCTAGTTTTACGCTTATAGTTCTTGGTGCAAGCCACACGAAACATGGCGGTATCGGTATGAGCGAGCGGGCAAGCCACCTGAGCACCACCACGAATCCACGATTCTCCCGGCCGGCAAAAACGAATCGATAAGAAAACCCAAATCACTCACCTTTCTTTCGATGGCACGACCGGTAACCGGCATGTCCCGCCCGGAAGGACCAGCGTAGCATTCCAGTACCCAACGCTCACGAAACAAGCAGCAGTACGCAAGACATCTGGGACTATTGGATGATACCATGAAGTTCCCCGGAACATGGGTTGTGAGCAACAAGCCAACAACGGTTGCAAGCCAAGACCGGGATGAGTGAGCCAAGGCGAGCGCCCAGGTAAGGGAGGGCGTGTTGACGAGGTGAACTGCTGTGGTGTAAGTCTATTGGAAAGATACAGTGCCATTTCGTGAGTGGATTGTTCTCGAGTCAGAAATATTTTCATTGGAAGAAGACATTGCATTTGGCCCACACATCCAAGCCACTGAACCGATCTGTCGGGTTCCGTACCACTTTAACCCCAGTCACGTGCGCCAAAGCATGCCTTCAAGCTGTCGCCATTGATTGGGAGATTGACCGCGTCAATGATTGCTCCTTCCGCGACGAACGCTTTTCCAACAATAATACCCTAGTTTTTTTTACGGTTAAACCGTTGCTACCTCACCGTGGGACGGGGAAACGGGTGAGCGGGTGCCGTGTTGCAAAAATACTACGTCAGATTCCAAAAACTGACGGGCTTCATTTCCCAAGAAATACAAATGCTGCTTGTATTTTGAAATTGCGCACAGGCCAGCCAGCCCGTTTTTTTGGGGGGCCCGTTGGCCGTTGTTGACCATTGACATCGGTTGACAGAATGGAAAGATGCAAAGAAGCAGAAAAAAGAAGAAAGAAGAGAAAAAAGAGGGAGCACAAAATGACAGGGGTGGGAAAAGTACGAACCATTTCTGTCCAAGTCTCTCCATCCATTGAGTGATTAACGCTGCGCCGCAGACGAAATGCGACGCCGCGCCGACCGGGGCGATGCGATGCGGCCCATTCTACCGGCCCGTGTGCTCGGCCTCACCCACGGTCTCGGCAGTCCGGCCGCATGCTGCATGACCCGACCACGGTCCACGAGCTACGGTATAACCCCGGTCACAACCGACTGCCTCCGAACTACAACAACTACACACCACATAGCAGACACTACACCACCACTTCTACAACAACGACTACAACAATAATCCACAATGATAATCAATCACAACAATGCCGCACCGGGTGGTCGACCTCGATGCGACCACCGTGACAACGCGCAACAGAGGGAGAGGGAGCTTCCCTCTTTACCCACATTACTGTGAAAATATTTTGCTGGTACTGAATGCTGAGCCACCTTCGAGTACAATACACTCAGTTTCGAGTATAGTGTCATGACAAGAAAACAGTACGAATGATACACTGTCGCGACTGCCCAAGGTTACACAGTCCACACGGTATCGACGACGACGACGATGATGAGAAGGGTCATCCCTATCACGTTCTCAGTAGGGTCAAGGGACAAGGAGGCAGCGAGGGAGTGAGTGCCCAGTGATGAGGGAGCGAGTGGCTCGAGGGAGTACCCAGTGAGTGAGGGCGTGAGAGTGTCCACACAGAGGCAAACCACCAACTGCTGCATTTAATTCAACTGCAACTGCATGAAGGAAATCACATCACCTCAGTTCTCTCCCTCCTCTGCTCCGTCACTCCCTCACTCCGATCACCTTTTCCGTCAATTAACTTACTCCCGTGTTCAAGACAGTGCGTAACAGGGTCATTGCCATCATCACCAGGGGGCATGTACCAACTGAATGGAACTTGGAACTACACTACTGCCGTGTCATTTTCGATTAGAGACGACGGAGGAGGGCGGAGGGACAAGGAAGGGGAGGGGGCCCATCACATACAGCCTCCTTTTACCCCTTTTCCTACTACTCTTACCATCATCGTCAAGCACCAACAGACTGGACCTTGGAACTACACTACTACGGTGTCATCGTCGAGCAAAAACGAGGAGAAAGAAAGGAGGAGGGAGTAGCCTCATTACGTACATTCCCCTTCTTCCCACCCCCTTCCCCAACAGCCTTCTCCGTCCCTTGCTTGAATCAAGTCCGGACTAGACTCGTTCAGGTAGATGTGTTAATATTGGTCACTTACCGAAGTGAGTCGATACCTACTTCGGTCTGGGTAGGTGCTAGGTAGGTAGTGAGTACCTGGGCATGTCGTACTGTACTGCAGTCGAGGCACCCCATGGAGATGTGACGTACTGAGATATATGAGGGAACACGGGGTAGTGAGTGACTGAGCAAGTAACTTCATTATACATCGTCACGTATTTCATTTTCCTCTGCCTCTCGTTTAGCTGCCTCCGCCGTACATTGCAGTCCTAACAACCAGATGAAAGGAGACACTAGGTTGTAGTGGCCTCACTAATTGGAAACAGAGAGTGACAGTTACTGTACGTGCATTACCTATCCCGGGCCAGTCCGTAGTACCTTCCAGGCGAGGGAACTTCCACATTTGGGCCTTATAAAGTCCCGCTTCAGCACTTTTTCGGTAACTCCAAGATGCCTCGCAGTAAAGGTTCCCTCGTTGGTCTAGCGGTATGTGTGGCGGGGCCAGATAAACATTGCTCGTTGCGTGGTAACGGTGGTACAGTTTTCATAGGCGTGTCAAGAGTGGACGGGTTCGACCCTGCTCTGGCCGCTGAGCTTTTTTGTGTTTTTTTTTTTTTTTTTTTTTTTTACTTTCTTCTGTGTTGCTTCTTCTTGTCATCCACTGGATTCTCGAGAGGCTTTTTCTCTCGGGCCCTTTTTTCTGCACGGTAACCAAGAAGAGATAGATATGGGAAAGTGAAATAGACTCGGAGGCTAAAACAAACGCGAATGCGTAAATCCAATCAATGATGCTCGAGTGTCTGACCGGTGCGCTACCTACCTACCCTACCTACCCGCCTGCCTGTCTGTCTGCCCATCCCCCTCTCACTCCTGACCATCGCTTGACAATTTCATGATGTCCATTGGGTTGGGAACCTCCCTCTTGAATATCTCCCTCCCTATGCAGGCAGCGAGTGACTGACTGGTCGGCCACTCTATTCCTTACCCCACCCCCCCCTTGATCATATAAACCCTTCTGACTCTCCCGAGGCGCCTCCAAGGCTACAATTCAAACACGAGAGTGCGTTGAAATGTCGTTCCTGCATGTGTACCTGCATGTGTGAGTGATATAATCTCATTTTCCCAAGAGAACCAATGATACCTAGCTAAAGTCTTGGAGGAACTTCCATTTTGAGGGAAGGGGCGTTCTCGAGCCACTCAGGCCATGGAAGATACCAACCTAAAAGAGAAAGAGCACCACTGCAGCCTTCCAGATTGTTCATGTGGCGTGGAAGTTGGTACTGGGCGGGAAAGAGCAAAGTGACTGACGGACGGACGGGCGAGCGGGCCACGCCTTCCTATTGTAGAAAATGTACGCTGGTTCGATTGTCCCAACCAAGTTGAAGGCAAGCGCGACGGGGGGGCACCCATTCCCACTTCGGATCAGTACGACGGGGAAGGTACTCACTTAGATAATTGGGGAAGTTAAGCGTCAGTTTATAAATTGGTTTTCTTCGTGCAGTCGACGAGAGATACACAACTAAATGATAGATTTTATTTGCCTGTGATACATGACATAACAGTGCTTGATCATGTCATAAGCATTTCGACTCCAAACTGAAGAAACGGCTCTTCGGACGAACATTTTTGTGAAATAACAATGTTCACTGTACATATCTACAGCCAAATCATTCTTTATCATCATGTATGTAGTCTTTACAGACCTTTTCCGCTTTCTTCTTCCTTCTTTCGTACTCTTTTTTTTTTCTTTTTTTTTTTCTTCTCTTTTTTATAATTCACCCAACCTTTCTCCATACACCCATATGGCCTTCAGAACACACCAGCTCCTCAACGGAAATCCTGTCGTGGCCAATCAGTCAGTCACTTTGGTTGAGTTCCTGATGTTATGTTAAAAGTATGTGTTAGAAGATTCTAGGGAATGTTCCAACGCTTAGGTGTGAAACATGTATCTGCACTGGCTGCAATTCTCTCTGTTCCAGAAGTAGATTTGGACAAAGTCAGAATGAGTCAGTAGGAAACGAGCTAGAGAGGAAACCCGCATTTGGCACATTTGTAATTAATTTCTCGACTCTGCTCTGGAAATTTCGTGAGGCTATGTTCGTGTGCAAAAGAAACAAGACTGAGTGAACATGATACCAACGCAATACTCTGTGGGAACAACACCTGGGGACTACTATTTCTGACGGAATTCTCTCTGGCCTCTGTTGTCAGTTAACTCCATTCAGTATGGAGTATCAATGGGTATTTGTACCCATAACTACCATTCGTGAGGTGCTTGCAATGAGAATTCTCGCATCCCCATACCTGCACATATTATAAGCTGAAGCGCCACGGAGAATGCGGAACTACTCAAACACCAACGCGAGTAGTTGTCAACGACAAAGAGGCAATGAGAAGAAACAGATTCTGTCAACGCATGTGTCAAGAACTTCACTATGACTAGAACAAGGCACTAAAATTGTGACCTTGGGCAGTTGAGTCAGACCTGTTGGGATGACGAAGTTTGATGACAAGCAGCTTGCTTGTGGGGTCAACGACCATATGGAAAGCCAAAGGCGCACACGCAGGAACAGGTAATAAGAGACGATACGTCTAGTAGCTTCGACTGGCAAACCATTTTCATTGATTCGTTATATTCGTTCGCCCCTCCACGAGCCCGACGGCCTGTCTCGGAGACATTAGTAGGCCAAGCCTCCCCCACACATAATCGCTCGTCTCTCCGACATTTCTTTTCCAGATGTCAACTGCTTTGCCCGGGATTTGGTTGAAGTCGCGATGCCGCTATGTTTTACTGGTGACTAGCCTGGTGACCGGCCGGATGGTTCATGAACGATTAGGCAGGTCTATCGAACCCACTTCCAACCTCAGCTTCCAACATGAGAGGACTCGGAAGGCTGAGTCCCTTCTAGCAGTGAACCTCCAGGTTATTGTATATGTCTCTGTCGGGTCGATCCATCCGTAACGCAGTCGATCGTGTTCGCCACTCAACCGCTCACGTCAGGGTAATGGGGTTCTTGGCTTCCAGACATCAGACCCTCTTGGGTGGTGCCATGAACGCGTTGATCCGGGCCAAATATTCGCGGCAGAAGGTTTCCTCCGAGTATTATCCTAGTATCGATCGTGATCGCTGTCGGCACGTTTCGCCCATAAAAGAAAGTTCGCTATGCAGTCGTGAGTATCATGGTAATGCAAGGTATGGTACAATTCCAAATGCGTATGTGTTGTGTGTGTGTTCCCGTCTAGTCCTCCTCTAGTCACGTTGTCTTCAGCACTGAGGGGGCTGGTAGTTTAGGGGACGCCTGTGGTACCATACAGTTAGCAATGGTGGTTTGGCATGTAGTGTCGAGCAGGATGCGCTTACTTAAACAACAGAATGTGAGGCTCTGGCTCATGGACCTCGTAGTGTTCCCAACCGAGACTCTGTTGTCGCAACCCTTACGTTAGTTCTCCGCTCCTTATGCGTTGTCCATCGCAAATAGTCTTGTTCGCGCGCACCTGTGTAATGCCCATGGCTCTCCATTCCTCCTCCCACAAGAGCTTCAAAGTGCCCTTAGACTTATCGTGGTAGTCGGAAGGAATAGCCTTGAGCATGGCCTTGGGTAGCTGGACGTGGCGGTACTCGTATTCACTATCGGAGTAGCTATAGGAACAAGTGGTAGGGTCAGCAACCGTACAGTAGAACCCTCCCTAAAAGTGCGCAAGGGCGTACCGAGTAGAATAGTGAATAGAGTCGATGAACTCCTCGAGGCGCGCACGCTCGTTATCAGACAGCGGCCGCGGACTGGGGTTGCGGCGGCTGGTGTCGATGCCCATCTCCTCTGGTGACATTATGGCTGCTTGTGTGGTGGGTGTTCCGAGGGGTGCGATTGTTGTTGTTTGGGTGTCGGTTGCCAAGGCGATAGTTGCTGGCGGTGCTGTGCGATTCCTTCCACAACGCGTCTCTCAGGCGATTCGGGTCTCGCTGTGGTGGCCGCGCGCGTGGGGCGGATAGAGTGCTATTTAAGAGCCCGGAGGCAGAGGGTTGCTGTCAGGCCAGTGGAGTCGACTTTTATGGCGGCAGTGTATTGACTGGAGGTATTGTCTTCAATTCGAGGTCAGGCTGAGTTGGGATGATCGGCCAAGAGTCAATTGTACAGGGCGGTTTATTGTGATTCGGACAAAGCTGTTGTGAATAGGTCGAACAATAACTTGTATTGTCAAGGGACTTTGGCGTTATTGTAGAGTGTCGGTGTTGCGAAGAGATGGTGATGTGGTTGACAACGGCCGGCCAGTGACGAAGGGGAAGGGGTTCGGCAGACGTGAGTGCCCGGCCGGCAAATCCACTCTATTCCAGATTGGTGTGCCGGCCGCAAGCCCGCAACAGGCTGGCTGGTCTTGGCATTGTTTGAGTGCCAGAGCTGCAATGATCGACAAGTGCAAGGACTCTGACAGACGGCCGCCAGCCGCCAAGTCGTCTCCAAGGGATTTTTCAAAGTCGTCCCAGAGCACGGGCACCAGACACACCACCACCACCACCAGGCCCGGCGCAGGGAACTGAAGCAAACAACCACCTGCACTAACAAGCTCAGGACAATCTGCTCACAAAGCACGAACGACCAACCGTCTTTTCCATCTGTTGGAGCGCCCAACTCGCCATCCGCCCTGACGCGTTGACCTGAGGGTATTCCCACTGCCCGTCACTACTGTCCACATTGCCGGCCTCCAGATTTTCTGCTCGACACGCCGTGCAGCATCCACCCAAATTGTCTTGTTCCTGCGCAAAGAGTCGATACACCATCACAAGCCACCACTGTTATTGGCTCACGGATGGTTGCCCACCTCACTTACAAGTGATTCTAACCTAGCCCGCCCCCTGCTCTATCTCTATCACGTTCTCACTTCCCGTCCACTTGGTCGTCCACACTTCGACGCCCGCCCGCTGCAGCTCCCGCTCAGGCCAGGCCCATCGCTGCTGGAGCACTGGAGCGCGGTTCCCACTAATCCACCACTACCCATCAACCCAAGTGGCATTTTTTGTGCCCGCAGAACGACATCGCCAAACCGCAACGCGTCTCCCGAACGAGTCCCGTCCTGCTCTGCGCCAGCGACTCCCATCCGGTCCCTGACCCCCAGACGAGACCCCTTCTCCCCCAACTGCCATTGCCCCGCCGGCACCGCCCTACCGGTAGCTCTGACGACATCCCCGAATAGCCCGCCGTATCTACCAAACCCACGACCGGTTTGCACTTCTTCGCCGACATGGACAATAAGCGGAAAGCCAGCATCTCCAACGGAGCCAACATTCAGGATGGCGACGACCGCGCTGCGAAGCGCACCAAGAAGGAGCCCGGCGTAAGTCCATACCTTAGCTCCAACCATTCCCTCCCATTATTCCTCCCTATACATGCACCTCCGTTCCCGTTGTGCTGGTCCCTTTCCACGAGGAGGATGCGGCCATGCAGTGACCACAACCTTTACCTTCTCTTCCTCGTCTGGGAGGAGGTCGAGGAAGTGCACATGCATCCATTGACAGCACCATTATCTGATCCAACCCCAGCACCTGTCAATGAAGCTTAGCCTCTGTCTCCCCACGATGCGCAACCCGCGTCTTATCCCTTGACTTCGACAACACATACACCAGCCAACAAACACTACTCGCAATGTACGACTACATACAGCCAGCTAACCATGATTGCAGCCCTACACGGATTACGATCTCAACATCGAAGAGACCCATGAGTCCACTACCGCCTATGGCCTGCACTTCCTGGAGATGATTCGTAAGACCAAGGACAAGAGGTATGCCATTGCGATCTTGCATGAAAACCCATTGCACGTTCTTTCCCTCCAGCTGCACTACTCTTGATCAATAAACCCGACGGACCTGTTGCATCCCCTCTGTAAAGCTTAACGCTGACATCCTGATGACAGTGGACGGACTGTCGCCGACTGCTTCGAAGACCTCATCCCGCGCGAAGGGAACGAAGACTACTACAGGCGCATCAAGCTGCCCATATCTCTCAAAACAATCGAGCGCAAACTGCACAACCAGGACTTTGCCAACTTGTCGGAGCTGGAGGGTTACTTCAAACGTATGGTTATGAACGCGAAAGAATACTACAACAAAGGCTCCGACGTATTTGAGGACGCAGAACGCGTCAGAAAAGCCCTTAGCAACTACATGACCAAGACGAATCCCGCCTACAAGAGGGAAACCGGGTACAGCTGCACCGCAGCGCCGATTCCTGGGGAGGAAGACGATGACGAGACCAAGAACGCCAGTCAGCAGAACGGTACCAAGAGGAACTCTTCGAACGGCTCGACGAACGGCTCTGTCAAATCTGTGCGGAAACGCGAATCTCTCTCGGTACAGGATACCCAGGGCGAGGATGATGTTGAAGGCGAAGATGACGCCCACGATGACGACCATGACGAGAGTGGTGACGAAGACAACGAGAACCCAAGAAGGATTGTTCTCAAGAGGCGCGAGAGTGGCAGACCAGCGGCTAGAAATACAGCCTCGCCAGCACCCACGTTCAAGCCTGGTAGAGGCGGCAGAAGGAAGGCGGACCATGAGTACGAGAATGTTCCCTACAAAGGCCTCAGCTTCCAACAAGCACAGGAAAAGATTGTGGAGGAACTTATTCGCAAGCCGGATGGATCGTACGTTGCAGCCCCATCTCTCACTCGTCCAATCTTGACAACCCCTCCATACTAACATGACAAAAAGTGACCCTTACTTCCTTGACTTCATCAACCTTCCTCCAAGGAGCTTCAAGGACTACTTCGCTGTCATTACTGAGCCACTTTCCCTCAAGGGCCTGCAGAAGCTGGTTAAGGGTATCTACGGTCGTGCCAGTCCGACAGGTGTGAGCGAGTTTAAGAGCTGGGCTGCATTCGAGGAGAAGGCCAGCCTCCTCTGGAACAATGCCCACTACTACAACGAAGAGGGGAGCGTTATTTACGACCTCGCGACAGAACTAAAGAACTGCTTCGAGAGAGAGTTGGATCAAGCCAAAGCATTCGTTCAAGAACCGCCACAGCCCCCTAAGATCAAACTAAAGGTCGCTCCCGGATCGGAGACCCCAAATGTGAGCGGCCCAAAGAAAATCACCATTCATGTGGGCGGTACTCGTGGTAGCGCTGCCGCCTCGCCAGCGCCTCCAACCGGCCAATCCATCGATTCCAACCATAGCCATGGTGCCGTCAATGGCAATAGAGTTGTCCCGTCTGCAGTCCCCGCTATATCTCATGATAAAGCGAGGAGTCTGTCTGCCTCTGCGGCACCAAGCCCTGCCGTCAACCAGGCCAAGCTCGAAGGAGGTGTCCAACAATCACCTGTGCCTCTACCGCCCCGAGCGGGTATGAATGGGGCCGCTGCGGCACCTGGAACCATGACGCCGGGCCTGAACTCGCAACAGCCAGGTTCTGCAACACTTCACAACGGCCATGTTCCCGTTGTAGCGCCACCTCCGCCTCCGCCCATATGGGATAAGACACTCCGTGCTCCTGGTCGAGGTAAGTTTATGTCAGGTCCGTTTATGAAGGCTCCATTGCTGACTGTGTTTCCAAGGTCTTGCGGATGCCCTTATCCACAGCATTCTCATTCGTACCCATCCAAGCATTCCCCTCGAAAGGCGGTTTAGGCTTGAAGTTCTGGCCCATCCCAAACTGGCCCAGCAAAACCTGACAGTCCATCTACCGACTAACCACAGCAGACTGCAGCTTATTCCACGACTGTCTCCCATTATGGAGCAGCAACAACGACAATATCGCCTCTTCATCACCATCAATGGTTCGATGGTGGGAAGGGCGACTCCTTTACCGATTTCTGACGACCCGCTGCCCGTGAATGCGATAGTGTTTGACCTTCCGTTGCAGCCGGGTACGACAGTAATCGGTGTCACGATGATTGCTGCCCTTCCAAAGGGCCAGAAGCTCCCCAGTGGCGCCGAGTGCGAGCTGGAGAGGATTTCTATCAATGCCTTTTTACCTAGGGTGTAACCGCTTTGAACGAACTTCCGTTTCAGATGTTCTTTTCGGGTATTTTCTGATACCTTTCTAATTCCTTTCAAGATCTTGTCCGTTTTCGCAACGTTTGGAGGTTCTGGTTCAACGATGAGGCTTTGTCTTGGCCGGCGCAAGACAGTCGAGTCATTTCAAAAGTGTTTGGGTTGGCGAGCGTCAAGTTACTTACATCATGGAGTTTAGGTACGGTGGGGTGAGGAATACAATGCATTCGGCTCGGTCACTTGGTACTTTCTCTCCATTATGGGAGTTGTTGGTCTGCTTGATTAAATAAATGGTGGTGCTATGACTGAAGAGAGTATACGCATGGTAATGGACGGATGAAGTGGACATTGCCAGGGTATCATGTTGTTGTGTATGATATCTGTGACAAAAGGGGGTATCAAACAGCGAATTTTTACAGACTAGTCGGCGACGACATTTGATTTGCAGCAAATTTGGAAACAAGACGAGCACTGATGTGCACTTTGACCTTTTGACTAGGGAGCCATTATTGACGACTTCCTTTGTCTGCCTACATTCGCAACAAGACGATGCGATGCTCAGGTCGTTGGTCCTGAGATGTTTGCAATTCCGAGAACGGCAGCTAACAACAGAAAAGCTTCAATGCGACGCGAACGGCTGGAATGTTGTTTCTCAAAGATACCTCTCTGCCGGTGCTTTTCAGGGAGCCATTGTCAGACCTTCCATGTCCGGCCCGTTCTCCTTTGTTCTGCCAGCTTCATGTCCATTTCCGTCAGCTAAGCTCTAGCACTGCACAGTCCTTTGTATCTGGCCATTGTTAAGCAGGTCGATAATGTTGACTACTTCATTGATCCCACTCAGCTGCTCCCCTTTGTGTCCTGTTCTCATATGTGGTCAGCATGTTGCCAACTATCTTTCCACAAACCCTTTCTGCAGTCATTTTGGCAACATTTTCATGGTTCTTGCATCGCTTTCAATAGGGACCACCTTCGATCGCCCGGGTAGAACTACACCAGAAAGCTAACGCAAACCACAATCCCAAAGACGAAATACCCATCAACATAGGAAGCGAAAGGAAACAACAAGCAGCAATGGGCTTCCAAACCGCCCACCCCGCGCCCACCGGCGGCTTCCGCCCCCCAACCTTCGGCGTCGTCCCCAAGTCCCGCTCCGACGTCCGCCAACCAACCCGCATCTCCTCCACCCACGTCGTCGTCGAGCCCATTCCCACCAAAGACCGGCCCTGGGTTCCGCCCGACGGTCTCTACACGGAACTGCACAAGTCCACCATGCACGAACGCAAGCTAGCCATCATCGGCGTCGACGACCGTTTGCTGAGGCCGCTTCCCCTGGACAATCACCCGTTTCATGCCCTCGATTATATCCCCCTTGCGCGATCAAGTCTGGAGGCGTTCGAGGCTATCGAGTCCGGACTGAAGTCCGTGGCGAAGAAGGTCCTGGGCGTGGAGTTGAGTCCCGTTGTGCCGAGGCATGTGACGAGTATTAGGGAGAGCGGGTGGCGGCCTACGCAGTTGGGTGTTGGTGAACCTCCTATTCGCTGGCCTATCCCTTTAGAAGGAGAAGGAAAGGATAAGTGGGAGATAAGCAGGGAGTTTCAAAGTGATTGGTACGAGATTCTGTGGACCGATCTTATGAGGAGGGCGTATAGGTGGGCGGAGAAGTATTTTGATAATCAGGGAGCGGATGTTGGGGTCAGTGCGAAGAGCGTCAAGGACTGGACTCCGAACTTGTGGAAGCAGGCTGGGGTGTCAGATCAGTTTGTTCATTATGCGAGTCTGGTGGCTAGGCAAGATAATAATCACCCGGCTGGGTGGGATGTACTGCTGGCGAAGGGACGGTATAGGAAGTTTTTGGTGGTGGGCGTGTTGGTTAGACTACTGCAGGAGCAGGTTTTTGATGAGTTGTTGTTTGGGGCTGATAGGGAGACAAAGAGGATGCTGGAGGCGCAGGATGAGTGTTATATTGAGATGGATGGTATGTTTGTTTCCCTCCTTCCTTTCTTTCTTCTGCTCCTATCTCCCACCTTGTGGTTGCGCTGTTGATGACTACAGGTAACTGACAGAGTGGAATAGGCTACCTCCGTACCGAGATGCGTTCCCAAAGCGTCCGCGCCGCTCTGGGCGAATACATCCTGACTCCCAATTTTTGGCCCGAGGTGGACAAGTTGGCCATCCAAACCACAGCCTTGTTCTCCCCCTTGATCCGGTTCATGGACGTCGAGCTCGAGAAGCGGATCGACCCGCTGGAATTCCATCAGGAAATCCACGATATCATCGCTGAAGCTGGCTACTTCAACATCGCCATGCGGCTTTCCCGCGACGTCTTCCGCTTCAACTGGCCTTTGCCTGGCGACGCATGGAGCTTCGAAGTTGAGAACGTCGACGATGTGCCCTTTGAGATCTCACGGGCCTGGGCTGATAAGCATGAGGAAGACGCGCAGAAGCGGTATCGCGCGGGCCTGGAAGCTGAACGGCGACGGGAGAAGAGAAGAAAGGAGACGCCTAGGACCTCCGCCGCTATGGCACGTGGTGCCCTCAGACTTGCTCTCGATGGCGCCAGTACAAAGTTGAAGTCTGGTTTAAGTGCCACAGCTTCCAAGCTAGCACGACTGCGTCCCGGCTTTGTGGCGCCAACTGTCCACGATCCTCCTCCCTCGGACCCAGATTTCCGCAGCACTTCCGGCGGTCCAGAACTCTACCTCCCCTCTCGCCTAGCCAAAACACAAATCGCCATCTTCCCCACCGTCCAGCGCTACATGAACCTCGAAACCACCCGCCGCAATCCCGTCAAGCAAAGTCCGCGTTTTTCCCAAGGTCTCTCCTTCCACACCAACGACATCATGGCTTCAATCGAGACGCACCCGACTTACGAGTACTACGTTGATAAAGTCCTTCCCCGCAAGCTCCCTCACGAGCTTGAGCAAGACGACAACGATGATGATGACGCTTCCATCCACCCCATCATTGCTCGGCACCACAAAAACTTGAGGAAGAAGCATATGAGCCCCTTCGACCGCGGCTACCGCCAAGAAGACGCCGTGGGAATACACCTCATCACCAAGGGAAACGCGGTCTACTACTCGGGTGTGGCTGATGAGTCGAACCTCTCTGCTCTCCGTCGTAGCAACGGTGATGCTAATGTTGGCCCGGAAAAGTATTACGTCGGTTACCCCGGTTACTTGCCGGAACATATTCCTACCCTGAGGGAGTGGACGAACCTGCCCTTAACCTCGCGCCACTCCTCCCAATCCTTCTCCCAATCACCCTTCCACTCCTCTCGCACCAGTTCATCCCTCCTCACCAGACTCACCCCCTCTACCAAAACCCTCATCCTCACGCGCCGCCTCCTCTACACCCTAGCAATCTACTCCCTGTTCCGCTTCTTGGTCTTCCCCCTCTTCTTCCCCTCTCTTCTTCCTTTTTTCCTGGCCCTAGAATCCACCGCCCTCCACGTCTTCCACCAAATCAAAGACGGCCTCGCCACCATCTTCGTCCCCATCTTCGAAGGTCTCCGTCCTCTTTTCCAATTATTCCTCCGCGGATTGACTTTCGTCAGGGACTTAACATGGGCTATCCTCAGATTTGTCCTTGCGCCCCTAGGGTATTTGGCTAAGAAGGTGCTGCTACCGCCATTGGCAATGGTGTTGAGGGCCGTGGGGTATCTTTATACCCGGTTGGTTAGAGGAGGACCGGTGGGTTGGGTCTGGGGGAAGTTGAGGGGGCTGGTTGGACGGTGGGGGGATTGGGTGGAGGTTGTTGATGACCGGGTGAGAGGGGGGTTGGAAGCGGTTGATGGGTGGCTTGTTAGTACGCTTGGTGCTGGTGCTGGTGGGACGTTTTTGCCTGAGGCTTGGAGGAGAAGTGGTTCTGGAGCTGGAGAAGGAGGAACTGAAGCCGGAGCTGAATCGAGTTTGACGACAACGACAACGTTGGTAACGACCACGACGACGACAACTGCGGCGGCGGTGCCAGTGGATGGTGGTGGTGGTGGTAACTGGAACCCTTTTGCTTGGGGTGCTGAGTCTGAGTTGAAGACTGAAAAGGTTACTTCCACTTTAACTACTAACTGGGATGACGAGGTGTTCACTCGTATTGAGAAACGCACTGTTAAAGGTGGACACACTATTGAAAGTGGTGGTCTGACGTCTAAGGGGAGGACTTCCACTCCCACTGCCTCTACTGTTACTACTGGCGACGGAACCTTCACGATTGCCGGCGCGGCGCCACCTCCTCCTCTTACGCAATGAAACAGTTTAACCGCGGATGACTTGTTTTCGGAAAGTCGGATAGCAGGACGGGAATTTAACCTGTGAAGAAGGATATTTGATTTCGGGGGCGTTAGGTTGACTCGGGGTTTGGATAAAGTTGTATAGTAGTTAGCTTATCATTGAGAATTCTTTGTATATCTGCTCTTTTCGGGTCAGTCGTCTTTATTCGTGACCATGTATCGGCTTGAGGTTGGGTTATAGGACGTCAATACCTGTAGTAATGAGCTCGTCGACTCATGGCGAGCTCCGTAGTGCCCGGACGACTGTGTCCACAATCAGGGGTAACATGCTCGACTTTCGTGTTCCGACCGTGATGTTAATTGCTCAACAAAGACGCATGTCCATTTCCGGCCGGATGTAGAGGATCAATGCTTTTATTCCTCACTAAGCTCCTATCAATGTCCCATAATCCCGTGACGACTGTGTACCATGCCCACCGCAAAAAAGCCCAACACACCATACACATGCTCTCTCATGAACCCGATGGAAACAGTGCGGCAACCCCGTCTCGTCCTGAGCATATACCACCGTCTAATTCCATGACTGCCCACGCTCAGATCCATGCACAAATCTGCGAGTAGGAGGCCACTTAGTATAAAACCGATTTAAAGGCTGCCTTAACTTCCAAAGTCAAATAAACGCCATGATAAGGACCTCAATAGAGCTGCTGAATGAAATGTAAAAAGGATTTTCGGAAACCGACGCCACGGCTAGATTCCCCCCTTCCAGACTCCCGGATTCCTCCACCAAGTAAATGAAGCGGGTAATTTTTTTCGTCAACGAGATATCCCATATTTCTATGCGTTGCCGTTTGCGTGTATGCCGCCGCCGAGACCGCATGGCGTCCTTTTGCGAACATCGTAGATATTATAAGCGGCTCGTTGTATGCATGAAAACGAAGCCGCCTGCTAAAGCCGGGCTGGACTTCAGCTTGTCAATGACATGACCAGAACCGAGGGGCCGCATTTAGACGGTCATCTTGGCACGAGCGCGAGAGCTGCCGCTGTGAGCGGATTCCGTGTGGCCGGAGAACTCGAGAGCCTCGTTGGCGGGGAGCTGGAGGACCTCCTTGAAGCGACGGCCGATGGCCATCAAGATCTCCTTGCCCTTCTCAGGGGACCTACCCTTGCCGCCAGAAACGTCGCCGTCGCCGCGGCCGGGAATGTGCTTGCCGATAGTGCGAGTCCAGACACCAACACGGAAGAAGGCCTTGCGGACGTTGACGACAACACCCATGACCTCACCGTCCTCCTCGTCCTCGAGAGTCTCGCCGATCGCAGCAAGCATAGTATGCAGCCAGATCTCGTCAATGTTGACATTGCGCTTCTCCTTGAACTGGTAAGACCACTTGCCACCGTGCTTGTTCTGGGGATCCTCCCACTCGGGGCGCACGCCCTCCTTGAAGAGATGGTAGTCGGACTTGAGAGCGAGCTCTGATACGGGGGCGATATTGTTCTGCGCGCATTTTGGTCAGCATGCATGTTGCGCAAAGCGCGGGGTGGAAGGGCACTCATGGACATACATATACACCCCAGAACTCCTCGACCGTATCAAAAGTGATTACCTCCTTCAAGAGATCATTCCAGTTGTCGCCCTGGTCGCGGTGATGTTAGCCGACTGCATGGTATGGTGGGGCGGGTGGTGAAACCAAACCAACCTTTCCGCTTGAGGGCTTGGTGAACCAAAGGGTCCAGCGGTTGGAGAGAGGGTGCTTGACATTGAAGTTCTCCTTGTCGTGGAAGACGGTGACGGTCTTGTCGTCCTTGGCGTCCTTGACGGCAGCGTCGCCGTTGGTGTTGCCGCCCTCGGGGCTGATAGGGATGGTGGTGAGATCGACTTGCTCGGACATGGTGGCGGTCGTGATGTTGCGATGGGGGTTTGGAAAGTGGATGTTGATCAAAGTGTGTCGTTCCGACAAAGGGCGTCGAGACGGAGTCGAGCTAACAAGGACTGAGCTTGGAAAGGCGGGCCCACAAAAAAAAGCAGTTTATGCCCAAGAAAGTGATTAAGCGTGCGAGGCCTGGCGAGACGTGGGTGGAAGTGCGAATCGATTGGGGACTGCGGGCGACGGGGGCTCCAACTTGGGGGATCCACGATACGATACGGTCGGATGTTTTGGATTGTGTATTTGTAGCGGGATGCTGCTCTTCCGAGGAAAAGTGGAAGTTCAAGATGCTTGGTTGTTGGGAAAGTTGAGGTGTTGAGAGGAAGAAGAAGAAGAAGAAGAAAGACAGTGGAACAAGTTGAGGTTCGTCACGGCAAAAAGAAGAAATCAGTTTCTAAGGTAGACGCGTGGTCCAACCACTCAGGGTCTAGACGGCAGGTACGAGTTGCAACTTGGAAACTTAAAAAGTGGAAGGTGAGACTTGTTGCTCCAGGCAAACAGGTCGTGATTGCTCTTTCAAACGGTAAGGGCAGTACCTTATAGTGCAGATAGAGAGTGCTACTGTAGGGGTAAGGTACCTCTAGTCTAGAGAGAGATCTGATAGTCACGAAAAGTACTATGACAGATGTGAACGATGATGCAGTACAGCCGCAATCACAAGCAGCAAAATACAGACATTCAGCGCCAACACTTCATACAGCCTGCAGGATTTATTCGCGTAACAATGTATAACAGAACTGTTTCTTTCCAAACCATTGCCGCTTCCAGACTCCCAAAATCCACGGCAGTCAAACTCTCAATCTCAAAATGGCCACTTCCACTTCCACTCCCTCCGACAATGACATTGCATTGCCGGCAAAAAGTTGAGTCTCATTATTCAGTCAACATGTCCAATGAAACGATTCCCGTCTTTGCTGCAACTGCTTCAGACCCCTCCCCCACCTCCACTTCGAAAAGTTGCCCTTGCCCACCCTGCACTGCAGTCCTTGCTAGCGCCCCCAGAGGCCGGAGGCGCCCAAGGTGAAAAAGTGACAAGACAAGACCCCTCGCCGCCCCTCAGCTCCCACACACCCCAGGGACATGTCGGGCGAAAACAGCCAGTCGTAGGCTCGGAATGGAGAAGAAGGGGACCAAATGTCACGGGAAGCGTCACGTGAAGAACTTAGATAAGATAGTGGCCATAGCCAGCCATGCCCAATCCAGGCTAGGCGGTGGGGAAAACCGGGGCGGTTGGCCATGCAACAGAAAAAAGTTGCACCGCAGTTGAAAATTTCAAAATTGAATGCCGCCTGGCCTGCCCTGCCCCACGCAGCCCACTCTCCCAGCAACTGGACCGGCTCAGGCCTTTTTAAAACCCTTCCAACTCCCTCCTCGTCCGTTCGTCGTTGCCAGCTTCAGCTCAGTCTCGACATTCCCAATCAGACAACACTATCTTCAAAATGGCGGACGAAGTTTACGATGGTGCCATTGGCATCGATCTTGGTATGTTCAAACCCGCATTACCATGTTGCTGTCGCCGTTTTTGCGACCTGTTTGCGCCCGAGTTTTTGTGTGTTTTGTGCGTTTTTGGACATCACCAAGGGCAACGGCGCATCCAGTCAACACTCACCCCTATGTGAGCACCTTGCTGACCTCAATCCTCCCATTCAGGCACTACCTACTCTTGCGTTGCCATCTACGAGGGTACCAATGTCGAGATCATCGCCAACGAGCAGGGTAGCTTCACCACTCCCTCTTTCGTTTCCTTCACTGCTGAGGAGCGTTTGATCGGTGAGGCCGCCAAGAACCAGGCCGCCATGAACCCCAAGAACACCGTCTTCGATGTCAAGTACGCCCTATCCATCATCTACGTCTTGAAGACGCAGCCTCACTAACGCACTCGCAGGCGTCTCATCGGTCGCCGCATCGATGACCCCACTGTCAAGAAGGACATGGAGTCTTGGCCCTTCAAGGTTGTCGACGATGGTAACGGCAACCCCAAGGTCGAGGTTGACTACCTCGGCGGTGTCCACACTTTCTCCGCCCAGGAGATCTCCGCCATGGTCCTCACCAAGGTAAGCCACGGCCATATTTCCGAGCTCCCCGGTCTGTGCGCACAAGAATGGCATTCTAACATGTGCTTCTACAATACAGATGAAGGAGATTGCCGAGGTCAAGCTTGGCAAGAAGGTTGAGAAGGCTGTCATTACCGTTCCCGCCTACTTCAACGACAACCAGCGTCAGGCTACCAAGGATGCTGGTGCCATTTCCGGCCTCAACGTCCTCCGTATCATCAACGAGCCCACCGCTGCCGCTATCGCCTACGGTCTCGGTGCCAACAAGTCCAACAAGGAGCGTAACGTCCTTATCTACGATCTCGGTGGTGGTACCTTCGATGTCTCCCTCCTCAACATCCAGGGTGGTGTCTTCACTGTCAAGGCCACCGCTGGTGACACCCATCTTGGTGGTCAGGATTTCGACACCAACCTTCTTGACTACTGCAAGAAGGAGTTTACTAGAAAGGCGAGTAACCCTCCATGCTGTCTTCCCGTCTGCTTTTGAAATTGAGAGAGATTGGGGGCGTGGCCAACGAGTGTTTGACTTCCAAATCCCAAATCTCCAGATTCTCAACGGAAATTCGAGGGTTAGGGTTAGGAACATTCGCTAACAATTTTCACAGACCAAGAAGGATCTTTCCAGTGATGCCCGTGCCCTCCGTCGTCTCCGCACTGCTTGCGAGCGTGCCAAGCGTACCCTCTCTTCCGGTGCCCAGACCACCATCGAGATCGACTCCCTCTTCGACGGTGAGGACTTCAACATTAACGTCACTCGTGCCCGTTTCGAGGACTTGAACGCCAAGGCTTTCTCCGGTACCCTCGAGCCCGTTGCTCAGGTCCTTAAGGATGCCGCTATCGAGAAGTCCGCCGTTGACGAGATCGTCCTTGTCGGTGGTTCTACCCGTATCCCCAAGGTCCAGAAGCTCCTCAGCGAGTTCTTCGACGGCAAGAAGCTCGAGAAGTCCATCAACCCCGATGAGGCCGTCGCCTACGGTGCCGCCGTCCAGGCCGGTATCCTCTCCGGCAAGGCCACCTCCGCCGAGACCTCCGACCTCCTCCTCCTCGATGTCGTTCCCCTCTCCCTCGGTGTCGCCATGGAGGGCAACATCTTCGCCCCCGTCGTCCCCCGTGGCCAGACTGTGCCCACCATCAAGAAGCGCACTTTCACCACTGTTGCCGACAACCAGCAGACCGTTCAGTTCCCCGTTTACCAGGGTGAGCGTGTCAACTGCGAGGACAACACCTCCCTCGGCGAGTTCACTCTTGCTCCTATCCCTCCCATGAAGGCTGGTGAGCCCGTCCTCGAGGTCGTCTTCGAGGTCGATGTCAACGGTATCCTCAAGGTCACCGCCACCGAGAAGACCTCCGGCCGCTCCGCCAACATCACCATCTCCAACTCCGTTGGCAAGCTCTCTTCCTCCGAGATCGAGAAGATGGTTGAGGAGGCTGAGAAGTTCAAGTCCAACGACGAGGCTTTCTCCAAGCGCTTCGAGGCTAAGCAGCAGCTCGAGTCCTACATCTCCCGCGTTGAGGAGATCGTCTCCGACCCCACTCTCTCCCTCAAGCTTAAGCGCGGCCAGAAGGAGAAGATCGAGCAGTCCCTCTCCGAGGCCATGTCCCAGCTCGAGATTGAGGACTCCTCCGCTGAGGACCTCAAGAAGAAGGAGCTTGCCCTCAAGCGCCTCGTCACCAAGGCCATGTCTTCCCGCTAAATTGCCTTTCAGCTTAACGATGTGTATGAGCGCAATACTTGGGAATAGGAACAGGAACTTTAATTGAAGACAGGATCTTGTCTTGTATTCTGACAACGTCTTCATATACCTCGTTCATGGGAACACGGATACTCAAAAGTTGGGGGGGCCATGTGTATTTGATCTGCACTCTCTACTGCAGCAGTCGCATCCCCAGGCAGGGAATGGTTGTTTCCAAGAATGAATGTCATACCGGATGGATTTCTTTTCCTTGCCTTTTAGCGCCATTGATCTCTTTATTTATGACCCAAAATCTCTTCGGCGCAACTGCATGTAGACTGGGGAAGGTGCAAAAACAATACAAACGATGAACAAACTTATCTTGTCTACATTTGATGTAACGTGAATCTGTCTTATGTTTTTCAAACTTGGGTTGTCGAATGCGTATTGTCTTCTAAAAGGCATAACAACCTCATCTTCAGCCACTCGTTATATATCCCAATGTCTCTAGAGTTCATCAAAACGGATCAGCATGATGTAAACAATCGTATTAATGCTCTGACCTATGCGTAGCAACTTGGACTCGATGCGTATCTGGGTAAGATCTATGGCCGTGTTTACTTCTGATATGGCTAGAGGCGATGATGTAGATGCATGTGTATTACGTTCGTATGCCTTTCTCAGCTTTACCGATGCCTTCGTTCTTTCCCGTCAAGGCTAGAAGCGCCCCGAACCTCGAATCCCGGTTGAATTTGCGGTTTTGGAAGTCAAACACTCGTCGACCACGCCCCCCGATCTCGCTCAACTTCAAAAACGGACGAGAAGATGGTAGAATAGACGGGGAAATTCACGGCACCTTTCTTGTGAACTCTTTCTTGCAGTAGTCAAGCTCCCTGGGTCCGCGAGTCGTTTTTCACCCAGACGAGCAGATTCGTTTCTGGAATGGATGTGATCGATCTCGAAATGCATCATCTTGAACATGTGATCCGGTGTTGTCGTTGGCGCAGACACATTAGAGTCTTGGCCTCCGGATCCCGAACCCGGACGTTTTGCCAAGACGGCCGGAGTTTTTCGACTTTACACAATTGAGTACGGACTTGCATGATAGGCCCGATGTATTATATCCCATCTTTTAGCTAGTCTAGTAGATAAGATTCCTTTCCTCTTGTTAGAACAACCTATCATTTTGCCCTTCGAAAATGGACTTGATGTTGGTTGACTCGGACGTTGCCCGAAACAGAAACACGGAAGTGCACCTCTTTCCAAGATACAAAGGAACAACATGATTGGATAAATGCAAGGGAGCGCCACACTCGGACAGTGCCGCATTGCATCGTCAGGTCAGTCGAGAAAAGGTCGTTCGGTCGGCAATTTGATATCTGCTGATGTTTTTCCGGATCTCCATCTGGACACCTTTCCAAAAAAAAGTTACATCCAGCTTTGGGAGGTCCAATTGATCGTACTCGGACAAACACAGATGCTTCGCCTCCTTTGTATGGAGTGCTGCGTTCGGGATGATTATTAAGATGTAAGCCCGAGTACGAGGGATAGGGAGTGGACAGATAATTCGAAAACACCGATTCCAACCTAGGGTATATGTCACCGGGCTCTCTCCTTTGATAGTGTTTGTTTCTTTGTTGTTTTCCATCTTTTATTGAAGCCCCTATTGACGTTCTAAGACTCGCACTTTCTCAACCGGACGGACCCCTGTCACTGCGCTGTCCGTGTGTGCTTATCGAACCTTCGATAAGAATTCTTTCCTTCCCGTCCTTCTGCAGCGTGTCGCAGAAGACAGATAACCCCTGCAAAATAGCGATGTCAGAGTGTCCAGTGATAGGTACTATCAGGAGGTGCCACGCAATCAACAAGTACCTTGCATCTTCTTACACGGGCATTCTCTATACGACGAAACATCGGATTATCTGAGAACGGTTTACGATCTGGATCTGGCCACCGTTGCCCCGGAACCCTTGGAACACCAAGGTACAACGTATAATCAGAGCTAGAGTGGCCTCTTTCAACAGCTGCCGCTTGCTCCCGGAGGAGTCGAATACCGGACAAGCAACAACAGCCCACCATGAAGCCCGCAACACGGCTTTTCTACCTGTCGCTCTTTGCGCTATGGAGTCGCGAAGTCCAGTGCAAGAGCGATGATAAATCATGCGCTGTAAGTCAATGGTGTCTTGGCAATGAAGAGAAGTTGCCGAAGCTAATAACCAATTCTCCCCTTTAGATATCACCAAAAGCCATCGTCAGTGATGCATGCGCCTCCTATTCCACCCTCGAACACCTCAACCACAACGTCAAGCCCGCGCTCGACGACCTAACACGGACAACCGATTTCTTCTCCCACTACCGCCTCAACCTCTTCAACAAGCGATGTCCCTTCTGGAACGATGAGAACGGCATGTGCGGCAACATCGCCTGCGCCGTGGAGACCCTCGACAACGAAGAAGACATTCCCCAAGTTTGGCGCGCCAGCGAGCTCGGCAAGCTCGAAGGACCGCGGGCTAAGCACCCGGGCAAGTCCGTTCAGCGACAAGAACCGAAGCGCCCGCTTCAGGGCAAGCTAGGCGAGAACGTGGGCGAGTCCTGCGTGGTGGAATACGACGACGAGTGCGACGACCGCGACTACTGCGTGCCGGACGACGAGAGCGCAGCCTCCAAGGGCGACTACGTCTCTCTCCTGCGCAACCCCGAGCGGTTCACCGGATACGCCGGCGATGGCGCCAAGCAGGTCTGGGACGCCGTCTACCGCGAGAACTGCTTCCAGAAATCATCCTTCCCCCAGTCCGCCTCGCTAGGCGAGACCTACTCGGTCCCCAAGGGCCCCGCGGCCCAGGATTTCCGCGCCGTCATGCAAGCCGCCGGTCGCCAGCACATGCTCGAGCAGCAGCGCGAGCAGAACCCGCTGGTGCCCTTCGTCGCCAAGACCGGTCTCGAGTTCGAAGACGAGTGTCTCGAGAAGCGCGTCTTCTACAAGGTCGTCAGCGGCATGCACGCGTCCATATCGACGCACCTCTGCTGGGACTTTTTGAATCAGACCACCGGCCAATGGCAGCCCAACCTGTCCTGCTACGTCAACCGCCTGCACAACTTCCCGGACCGCATCAGCAACCTGTACTTCAACTACGCGCTGCTCACCCGCGCCGTCGCCAAGTTGGGTCCTTACCTGTCCTCGCATGAGGAGTACACTTTCTGCACGGGCGACCCGGCCCAAGACGCCGACACGCGCGCCAAGGTTCTGGCCGTCACTTCCAAGGCCGCTAACAGCGTGCCTGGCCCGGTGTTCGATGAGTCCCTCATGTTCAAGAACGGCGAGGGCCCTTCGCTTAAGGAAGACTTCCGCAACCGCTTCCGCAACGTCTCAAGACTGATGGACTGCGTCGGCTGCGACAAGTGTCGGTTGTGGGGCAAGTTGCAGACGGCCGGATACGGGACCGCGCTCAAGGTTCTGTTTGAGTTCGCTAACAACGATACTCCCGCCACAACTTCCACGACTGACGAGATTCCGTTCAAGCTTAAGCGCACCGAGCTAGTGGCGCTGTTTAATACTTATGCGCGGTTGAGCAGCAGTTTGGAAGCTATTCAGAAGTTTAGGGCTATGGTTGAGGAGACCGAAGAGTCCCACGAACAAGTCGAAGAAGCCGAGAAGAAGGGAGCGCATCATATCCCCGACCGAGCCAAGAAGCCTAGACATGTTATCGTTTCGACACCCGTTGCCGCCGATGATACATCTGTCACAAATACTGCCACAACAGCTGCGGTAGATGAGGCCACGGCGGCGGGAGTTACTCCCGCTCCTAAATTTGAGCAGAAGCAGCAGCAACAGGAACAGGTCGAGGAGGACGATGATGAGTTCCACGAGTTCCAAGAACACTCACCACAACACTCCGACACCGATCCCAATTTTGCTTACAAGAAGAGGACCATTAAGGATGACATCAAAAGCGAGTTCAAGGTGGTGTTTGCGGCGTTCAAGTTGGTGATTAAGAGTTATGTGCGGTTACCTGGGATGTTGTAAGTATTCCCTATCCCTATTGCCATTGCCCATTGCCCAATGTCTCTTCCCATTCCGATTCCCATTCCCACTCCATCCGTTTCCCTTCCTCTTCTTTTTCCCTTGCCTTTGTTTTTACTTCTGCTCTTTTTCGTTTTCCGGTGGTGGTTGCCCATGCTAACCAGTTTGCGACAAAAATAGGTACGAGATCGCGATAACTGAACTCCAACGCCTCTGGCAATTCTACATAGGCTTGCCCGTCATGCCAAGGACTTGGGAGTTTAGAAGACCTAGTCTTGATGAGCTTTGATTGTGGTTTTGCTGAGCTTTGATGAGCTTTGAGCTTTTGCTATTGATAGATCAGTAGATTACAAGGTAGCTTTCTTTTTGTTCCCTTTTCTTGTTTATAATAAAAGCAATGCTTTGGTCTTCCTTTCTTGTGCCACACACTCGTGACAGATGTTAAGGTGGAAAAGAAAACGACAACACAACGTGATTATGATGTGTGTGTGTGTGATGCCAATGAAGTTTGTCTCATGTACTCCTGTGGTTAAAGGCTACCTACCTCCACGTAGGCTCCTGTTACTGCGTGCTGCGTGCACATACATGTCTAAACTAGGTAGACTGGACTAAGATGGGGACAACCAAAATGATCAACGGCAAGTAATAATCCTCACTACCTAGTTTGAATAAACGCGATGGACACACATAGGTACAGCCATCAAAATGACACCGAGAGCACAGCTAGTTTATTTCCTTGTAATACTTGGTTCCTGAGGTTACTGCGTAGTTCGACAGATAGCTATCGTTACATCTGACGTGAATGACTCTTATATATTGCCATGATGTATTTCTGTCCGTGTAGTTACCTTAATTTTTTTTTTTTCGTTTTTGTTCTTTTTCTTTTTCCCGTTCCTTTTCCTCCTCCTCTTTTTCTCTCTTTTGGGTCTTTTTCTCGTTTTCTCCCTCTTTTCTCAATCCTTCTTTTATTTCTTAGCTTCCTGTTTTTCTGTCCTGTTTTATTCTCTCCTGTTTTGTGAGAGTCTTTAAATGCCTTTTTCCAATACGAGATGTGACATAGGAGGCATATTTCTCTCCAGATATATATATATATATATATACCATTTTCCCACCCGGGAGTTTACTTTTCCTTTTCTCTGGCTGACCAGTTGTCGGCTCTATCACTTCCCTGGGAGGTTTTGTCATTAAATCTGAATTATTTATAATCAGAACTTGCTCTTCCGCAAGAACATAATGCCACATTCGCATAGATATCAAGGGGTACGACTGTAACTTGTAACTTGTAGTGTTTTCTTTCAAGTCAGACAGGCATAAGTTATAACAGCATGTGTCCTTTTCGGTAAGTCTTCCTTCTCAAGTGGACAACATCGGACTAACGGAATATAATAATTATCTCAGCCATTGTCACTTTTAGGGGATAAAAGAGAGGAAACAGAAAGAAAAATTGCTAGGATGAAAGCGGAATACAGAATATTAGGATGAAAGCATGTTATCGCTATGCTGATGTATCTTCTTGTGTCAATGTACCCTTGATGCTTTCTACGTCTTACGAACCTGGAAAGGCTGATGCAGAAAAGAAATGATGCCACCCAACCATATCAATGCTGACGTCGACTTATAATACACAACCAGGAATTCTCATCCCAACCTTGCAACCTTTAGTCATGCCAGATCCCATCAGCCGCTTTTCTCGTCGGGATGAGCTCATTAGCGTTGATGACCCCTTGTTGACCCGTTTATACCTCGTCTTCATACTCATGCTCGCTTACGAGGTCATCCTCCTCTCCAGACTCGTCATCCTCTCCAGACTCGTCATGCTCTCCAGACTCGTCATCTCTCTCGTACTCATCCTCCTCTCCAGACTCGTCATGCTCTCCAGACTCGTCATCTCTCTCGTACTCATCCTCCTCTCCAGGCTCATCCTGTCGTTTTTTATATTCGCTCTTACAGCCTGATGCCTCCAAGTGATCAATGAGCGGCTGTAAATCCTTGGAACGCAATTTAGTGCCGCCCATCAACTCTGTACCACATGTCCGGCACTTTAGGCCCCCTTCAGTTTGGTCGAATTCCAACTTTATACACTTTCTTGAAGTCAGGTGCCTTGTAAGAATGTAACTCAGGCGCCTTCTACTCTTTTCTTTCCATGGGCCCATCTCACTTCCACAGCGCTGGCAACGATATCCGTTCTCAGTTACGTCGAACCACTCCGCTACAACGTCACATAGTTTGGAACCCAGATGGTTAGTAACATAGTCTGTTGCTGAAATCCAGCGGATACCGCATAACCGACACTGTATTGCGTCCTTCGTCACAGCAAATGGCTTCCACCTTCTCCCGCATTCTCCATTTTCTTGCACATGCGCTCGAAGGGATACCTCCCGGGGTAGGAGTATTCTGCATAAACGGCACTTGAATCGCGCTTTCGAAGCGATGAAATGATTTTGGACCTCTTCCTCGGTAAGGCGGGATCCAGTTTGACGTGTCTCCGCCTTGCTCTCCTTTGCGCCGCAGATATCTAAATCCAGGTGAGTATCAAGACGTTGTCGCGACGAGAAGATCCGGTCGCATTCGGGGCACAAAAACCGTTGTTTTGAATCGTTGTCGAAGTCCTTTGATATCTCTGCGTGGAACTCGAGGCAGTGCGAGTGATATTCCTTCTCCGTGACGAACTTGTCCTCGGGGTTACACCCATACTCGGCAGAGCTTGGAACGCCTTCTTCGCCTTGGACCTAGCAGTCTGAGGGCGTTTCTAAGCCTGACGAGTATGACTTGACGCGCAAGAGCGGGCAAGACCCACGCTCCTATGCAGTCTTGACTGGTAACCTGACACCCTTGTCGCGTAGCTCAAACCTGGTAACGTAGTTTCCAATCTTGACCTTGACCGTTTGAACGCGGAGATTTGAGCCAGTACGAAGCTTGTCCCTGATGGACACGTTTTCACTAGGCATGGTTTTGCAGTCGTCGAAGACGGAATTCGTCAGCTGCTTTAACGATGCACTTGGACGAGCATGGGTCCAGGCTATCGTGACGTGGAAGCGGTAGCCCATATCTTGAGAATCGTAGAGTGGCGGTTGACGGTATTCTTTGACGACATTGTTGCATTGTTCAAGAAGGGCGGTCAGTTGTGGGTTGGGGCTCGAAACTGCAGCGTTGCCAATATTCTGAACCTCACGCACCCGCAGGACCAAGAACGATCTGGTGCTTTCCTCGGATCGATACCAATCGACTCCCCCGGAAAAGTCCAGCACAAAAGGGCTCACACGACATGACTTGATCGCTTTGGTTAAATCGTCAAGGAAATCGTCTTTGTTGTTTGAGGTCAGTGTAATTGGGGCCGACAGGCTGATGTGCAGTGGCCTGTCCACGGGTACGTCCGATTCTTGCAAGGCTGTGTGGATTTCAACCCCCTCAAGATCAGCAAAACGCTGGGCAGCAGATTTCACCTCGGCCTTAAGCTTGTTAATAAGAGACGTGAGGAGCTCACGATCGCCTGAGCTGGGGTTCCAATCGATGTATATGTGGCTCGGCCAGTTGCCGGGAATGTGGGGGACCTGGCGCTGACGGCCTTGGTGCAGGGAAGGATCGTCGGTGACAGTAGTTCGAGGGTTAGAGGGATTTACGTCGTTGAATCTATCACCGAGTGCTGGGAGAGGTGACGTTAAATTCGGGGCCGGTTTTGGCGGAGCAATGCGGGTGCCAGAGTTCCCGTTAAGTGGGGCAGCCGGAATCGGAGCCGGAGCCAAGGGTGGGGCCTGGGCACCGATGTCATCGGTCTGGCGCCTCTTGACCGGTGGACGAATAACTGACGAACTCGCTTCGGGTTTGTCCGATGGATTTGTAGGCTCGGACTCGGATCCGGATCCGGATCCGGAATCGTAATCCACCAGAGCCCGTTTCATGACTGGCTTCAGGTTGTTTGCTGGGCGACGGAGGTTCGTGAGAGAATGAATGGCTGGCTGACTGGCTGAGTAGCGGTGATGTGTAACTAACTGGGTGGTGTAAAGGATATGATGAATAAGGCGTTCCGGTAACTAAAATTGAACCCTTTTTTTTGTTTGAAGTTGGTGAGCTTCAAAATGGGGTTTTGGCGAGGTCGTCGAGCCGTGTCGAAAGCTTTTCGAGTCTGGCGTGCCTGACTTCCTGGCGGCAGTTTAGCGAATGAACTTGCACACAGCATTCTTTTCTAGCAGGTACCGCCCGCGGCACGGGGAACCGGGTCGCTGTGCTGTGTGTCTCCTTCCTGCCCGTGGGCATTCTCATTGGTTAGTCTCTATTATATTGACCCCCGTCGACTCCCTTCAGCGGACCCGCCCCATATAAAATGTGGGTCTCCCCTCCTCGAACTTTGTAAGAGGAAGTCTATTACGATTTTGCGTAAAAACGTCGTCGGCTATACTTGTATATATATATATCGGCCTCGATAATTTTTATTTTATAGCAAATATTTATAAATATTTCGATAACTATATATTGTATTTTAAAACGGTTTATTCGTTAAATATAATATAAGTAGGAATTTCTTTATCCTATTTTTTTTTTCTTTATTATAATTTATATTAACCTTTAATTATTTTTTAAGGGGTTAAATCGGCCGGTTATAATAACTACCTTTTGAAAAATAGGTATTGTATTTTTATTAATTATAATCTAATTTATTTGAAATTTAGTAATTATAATAGTTTAGCTGAATTCTACCTTCAATAAAATTTTTATTTTTATCCGATATTTTAAAATTAATTCCGACTTTACTGCTTTTCTTATACTAAATATAATTATATAGTAATATATCGCTATTATTATCGAATATACGACTTTAAACGAATATTTAAAATTTTAAATTCGGTTTATTTATATTATTATTCAAATTTTCTTTAATTCGTCCGTTCGGTTAATTTCTAATTAAATTCCTTATAAGCTTCGCCCTTAGTAAATCGAGTATATCCGTCGCATTATTTATCGGTATAGTAATATAATTTTTATTATTATAATTAGTTTTAGTAAAAGTATTATATTTTAGGTAGTATTAGTTATTTTTCCTATGTAGGTTACATTATAAATTATACTTTTTAATCGCCTTAGTTAAGAATAAAGGGATATTATTGTAAAATATTCCGGTATAAAATCTTTATTGATTGATTAAAACTTTTATAAAGTATATAAATATTTCTTATCTTTTTTAATAATTAATTAATATATTTTGATTAATTCTTTATAAGAATATATATATTCGGGATATTTTATTTATATTTTCTTCGGATTAAAATAAGTATTTTACTACTAATTTCTCAAATTCTTTTACGTTTTAGAATTCGTTGCCCGTATTATATTCGTAATTATAGACGAATTTTATACTATTTATTAGTAGCGAAACTTTCGTTTTTAATTTTCCGATTTTTTTTAATTCCATCGGACTCTTCCCCTTTCTATCCTATAATTCGGATATACGGTAACGTTAATTAAAGAATTTAAAGCGTATATTTGGGAATATATTAGTTTTTATCTATTTGGGTAATTAGTAAATTCGCTTTAAATTATTAAAGCTTCTATTAACCGCCTTAGTATTATTATCGTCTTTAATTTTATCCTTAAAAACGAAATATAGAATTTCGAACGTTTTAAATTCTTACTTACTCCTACTTCGGATATTATTATTTTAAAGACGATTATTTATATCGATAATAAAGATTTAATTAGTAAAGTTAGGAAATATTTTATTTACGCTTTAATTAAGCGCGGTTTTTATAATTGAGCTAATACACTTTTAATTATTTAGGTTTATTATTTATACGTCCGCCCCCTAAATTAAAACTATTTCTATTACTAATTCGTTACTTTTAAATTATAATATTAGATTATTATATTTATAATAACGTTAAGAATAGGTATAAATATATTAAATATAATACGAGTCGTATAATATGGTTAAATTAAATTTAAGGACGTTATAAATTTATAGTAGCGCTTCAGTTATACTATTTATAGTAGTAGATAAGGTATCGCCTATTTTTTTACGCCCTATTAGTATTTTAATTAGTTTGGGTTCGAATTCGTTAAACTATTTATATTAATAATATAATTTATTTAATCTTCGTATATATATAAATTTAATTCGTTATTTATAATAGATATTTTATATAAAATAATATAATTTTAATTATTTAAACGAATTATAAGTATATATTTAGTTGAAAATTTAATATATAGTATTTTCCCGCTTAATAACTTCTATTTACGGAAATAGACGTAGTATAATTTAAATTATTAGGCTAAATTTATTAGCGAGTATTTTAATATATATACGGTTATTAACGCTATATATTTCTATAAAGCTTTGTTTAAGGTCCTATAGGGTAATATCGACCGTTAGAATTACGTTCAGATATATTGTTATAATAGGTATAATTATTACTTTAGCCGAATAGAGGAGTTGCTTAGAAAGTTAAAGAAAAGGTTTAATATACCGATTTTTGTAAATAAGGTTGGAATATTCTTAGTTCGTTTCGAAGACTTTTTTATAGTACGTATTATATCCGTTTTTACGATTCTAAGTATCGATTTTTAATTGCCCTATTCCGTTTTTATATTGCCCAAAATATTTTAGTAAATTATATATTTTATAGTTAGAAGAGGAGGTGTTTTAGTACGTACTATATTGGATATAATAGTAGGTATATTTTTATTACGAGATTGGCGGTATTTAGATCAATATAGTTTTAATTTTGTTATTAAATATATTAAATTATATTCGGTTATTACTATATAGAATAGTAAACGTAAAAACGTTTATATTATTAATATAGTAAATAATAGAAATAGCATTACTTTATTTACTTTAAGTATAGATCCTTCGGGATTAGTTTTGTATATTATTATAATTTTAATATTTATTAATTTACTTCGATTTATTCGGCGTTTTATTTGTAGAAGTCGATAATTGAAGCGTGGTAGGTATTAAGTCGATTAGTTATTGTGAAAGTTTTCTTTGTCGTTCTAGATTAGTCTACGTTCCGATAGGAATGGTTGGATTTTACTTTCGTTATAATAGAAATATTAAATTTTATAATTTATTTAAATTAGAATTATTGATTTACTTTTATGTAATTAAAACGGGCCCTAGGATATTAAGTAGATTTTATTCTAATTAAAATTATATCGCTTTATTTTTATATAATTAAAATAGGTTTTAGGATATTAAGTAGATTTTATTTTAATTAGAGTTGTATTATTTTATTTTTATATAAGTAAAAAAGATTTCGGTATTCTATTTTTATAAGTAGGGTAGTGTAGTTTTAATTTAAATAAAGTTTATCCTATTTTTTTATTCCGGTTAGAATAAAATTTAGTAATTCGCGGGGTATAGTAAGTATAAATTAATTTAGTTAATTATAAATAGGGTTACCCCTGACGGGGCGTATATAGAATGGATATATTGGTTAGGATTGTTAATGTACTTTTTTAGCTTCGGGCTTAGATTGTCCGTTTCCGGTTTTATAGTTTCGTTATTAGGTTTTTAAGCTTTATTCGGGCGGATTATAGATATTTCGTTCTTAGAATTATTTAAATTATTATTATTAGTTATTAATTATTTTTTTTATTTATATAGTTGAATAAGAGTAAGGTATTATTGAGGTAGTCCGTGGCTATTTTTCGGGCTTTGGGCTATAGATAGAGTATTGAATTTAGAAAGAACGATAAGTTATTTATTTATATTTATAATTTAATTTTTATTTTTACTTTTAAACGGATATAATTATACTATTCTATTTTTAGTATTTTTTGTTTACTATATTAGGGAAGTTTGTATATAAGTTTAGTAAGTACAATATTTAGTAATTATACGTTAATAAAGGCTATATAATTCCTTTTTTTACTATAGCGCTTGTATAGTATGGTTAATAAGGTAGAATATAAGTAAATTAGTTATTAAAGAAGTAATTGGGTATAGTAGGTAGTAGCGTAGAAATATTGAGAATTAATAATAGAAGTTCTATTGCCCGTTTTAATACCTCTACTCTTTTAAATTATAAGCTATATATATAATTTATTTATAAAATCGGCTAATACCGATATTTGTTAATTTAAATAATTTATCCCCTTGTTTATTTCCTTTTGAAAATATTTTATAAAATTAACTTTTTTGTAGTAATTTACTAGATTCTTTTTTACTTTATTGAAAATTTATTTAGGGGTTTAAAAGTAAAATAATATTTATTCGAATATATTATAGTAAACCCTATATATTTCTTCTTCTAATTATTTTATCCGCCTATTTAAAGTTGAATATATACGTATTAATATTATAAAGGATTTTATACGAATATATTTAATATTATAATTTAAAATATTATAAGTAGTGTTTTTAGGGAATTATAGGAAGGTAGTCAGTAGTAACGGGAATATTTAATTTAGTATTTTATTAATTAAAATTATATTAATAAAGTATATACATTAGAGTTATATATATTAAGTTGTAATATATTTTTATATACCGCTTGAAACGGTTGTAGTAAGCGGTTGTAAATAGGGGGTATTATATTAATTTATTTATTTAATATTATATTTAATAGCGATAGGTAAATGTACGAAGGGATATTCCTTTGGAATATCTTTTTATTATTTTGTAGGAATTTTAAATTTAATTTCTTTATACTAAATTTTTAATTAATTGAGATCCTCTTTTTTTATTTTATTAAGGGGGTTCGGTTTATTTAATTTGAGTTCCGACGGACGTTGGAATTTTTAATTCTAATTTTTAAATTAAGAAGTTTAAAATCCGAGAATTTATAAATAGGCCTCCGTAAAAAGGGGTAGTTGTAAACGGGGTAAGGCAATAGAAATATTAAGCGAGATTAATTTATAAATTTTAATATATTATTGAATTATATTATATTATTATATTATAATAGTATTATAGTATTAAATTTTAAAAAAGCAACGCGCTATATAAACCGAAGTTCGGAATAGAAAAGTTGTATAAAGTTTAATTAGTTATTAAAGCGATTAAATATAAATCTATTAATATAATTAGAATTATATTCTTTTAAAATAATTTAGATAAATAGTATTTTTAAATCTTCGTTATATATTATATAGTAGTTTAATATTAATAGGTCGAAGGTACGTACTTTAAAGTATAATTATAGAGGGTAATATAATAAGAAATAGTAAGGAATTATTAATATAGCCGATTATTAATATTTATTCTCTATAAAGATAAACGTAAAAGGATTTAGAATTTCCTTCTATAATAGTAATATTTTTTGAATATTAGAGAAATAATTATTATAGGCTAATTAAGCGTTTTTAATACGGAGGATAATATTTAATAGCCTTAATTATTTAAAAGTACTAAATGGTTTGAATAGGAGATTATTTTATTTTAATAATAGAATATCCTTTCTTTATTAATATTAATTAAATTAATTAAAGTAATTATATAATATAAGTAATATAAAGGGGTATAATATACTACGGGAAATAAGTATAATAGGAGTATATAGTATATTTTACGCCGTTACCGAATTTATTCCGATATTAATTATTCTTTCAATAAATTATTTTCGTTATTTATTTATATATTAGTATTATCGGCGGCCTTTTAATTTATTCGGTATTTAAAGTTTCCGTTAATTTATTATAGTCGAATAATAGTTTTAGCGGCCTTACCCTTCCTTTTCGGGTTTAATTTTACCTTCTTTAATAAAGGGCCTTCAATATTAGTAGGATTTTTAGAATTTCCGTTAGTTTATTATAATTAAATAGTAATTTTAGCGGTTTTACCCTTCTTTTTTGGGTTTAGCTTTACCTTTTTTAGCGGAGGGCCTTCGATATTAATTAGGTTTTCGGAGTTTTTACCGGTTTATTACAGTTGAATAATAGTTTTAGCGGCTTTACCTTTCTTTATTAAGTTTAATTTATTTAGGCCGAATTACCGCCGTAGTATATTAATTTAATTAATATTAAATAATTAATAATATTTAATATAATAAATAGATTAAAGGTAATATATTTTAAATAGTATTCGTTTTGCACTAGCGTAGTCTTTATTAAATAGTATTATATCGGTTAGGTCTTTGGAATTCCCGCCGGTTTATTATAATAATATAGTAGTTTCAGCGGCCTTACCTTTCTTTATTAAATTTAACTTATTTAAGTTAAATTATTATTATAGTATATTATTTTAGTTAATATTAAATAATTAATAATATTTAATATAGTAGATAAATTAAGGGTAATATACTTTAAATAGTATTTATTTCGTATTAGCGTAATTTTCGTTAAATAGCGTTATATATATAATCTTTTTATTAAATAGCGCTTTATATTATTTATATTACGTAGGATATTATTCGGGAAGCGTATTAAGGGTATTTATATTTTTTATACTTGCTTATAAAAACGTTTAATTAATTACCGAAATTTAATTAAAATACGCTTTATTAGGTATTTTAATATAGGATTATTTATTATAATATAAGGTCTTTAAATCGACCGATTAGTTCTTTATATTAGAGGAATTGAATATATACGGTCGTTATAGGTCGTATTATAAAATATAGTAAAATAATAATAAAACGAATATATAGTACGAAATATAAAAAGAATAAAAATTTGGAATAAAGTATAAATATTGGGTGGAGAAATAGAGTTAGGAGAAATATAATATTTAGAGAAACCTAATATAATTAATATTAAGAATAAAATAAGAGAATAAAAGGGGTAAATTCTATTAATTATTTAAATAGGTTGGGCTTTATTTTAAGGATGTTTTAATTAAAGGTATTAGAAATAAAATAGGGTTATATTTAAAGAGGTAATAAGTAACGTAAGTAGGCGAATAGATTTTATAATATATAATAGTATTTAAACCCATTTAGGATATTATAATATCCCCGCTTAACCTTTTATTATATAAAATACTTATTTAATTATTAATATAATATATAATTATGTCCGCTATTTTAATAATTTGCTTGTAGGCTATTTAATTATAGAAGTAAATAAATATATAAAGTCGGTAAATAAATTACGGCGGTATAGTTTAATAAAATTAAATATATTAAAATATTTATTTATAGAATATTTATTTATTAAGCGGGGAAATTAAATAATAATTGGTCTTTATAGTTAAACGAGTAAATAATATAGTTAATAAGCCCGGATAAGTAGTTATAGCCCGTCTATATTTTTAAAAGAAATTGAAATTCCTAAAGTTGTAAAGAGAATAATTAATATAAAGTTAAATATTAATTAGCGACGTTAATAAGGCTACGCCTTTCTTACTAAATTGGGTATAGTAATAAAGTATTAAGGGTTAGAATAGTAGTTTTAGTAAGAATATTTCGCCGCTAGGTTTAAGGTAGCGGATATAGGAGTTAATTAAGTAGGTTAAATCCGTCCTCTTTAGTAGACTACCTTTTCTATTAGCTATTTATTAATTAAAAATCGAATTTACTTTTATTAAGTTAGATACAACGGCGGTATATCCTAATTTATATTATAATTAATAATTTTAAGCGGACGTTTAATTCTAATTTTAAATAGGCCCGACGATTAAATAATTAAATTAAATAATTATTGTAATTAGGTAAATAGGGTATTATTAAATAAATTATAATTAAATTACCGATTAACTTATAAAAAAAATATAAATTAAAAGTCGAAAATAGTTTTGGCTTTTTATATTTTAAAATTCTGGATATATTATAGCTATTGGGTTTAAATATAGTTAGTATTAATTTATAATTTTCGACGTAGCGTTAATATTATATAGTTATATATAGGGTTAATGAATTATAGTATTTAAATAATTAATTCTCTTAGGTATTATATTTAAATTAAAAGTTTTAGTAGTTAACGATTACTAATTTTTCTAATTGTGCTTTAATAGTAATATTAGGCTTAATATATTAAATTTTATTCTTATTAGAGTAAAGTAGTTTATTAATTAGGGTTTTATCTTTTATATACGTTGGGTATTATAATATAAATATTTAATATTATCTTTTACGAATTTCCTATAAATTATAAACCTATTTTAATTATTATATTATATAAGAAAAGTAAAATAAAATAAATTAAAAATAAAATTGAGACTTTGCGAATTTACTTTTATTAAAGTTAAGAGAAATTGAAACTATTAGATTTTATTCGTATAAGAATTAAACGTTAGCGTAGATAATATTATAGCTGAGAAAGAGGTTTATATAATTAATTATAAACTTTATTTTAAATAAAGTAAAATTTACTTTTATTAGCTTCTAAAAAAATATTCGATTTCTTCTTTATATTTATATATAAAATCCTTAATTTCGGCTAACGTTTAATAGGCATTATTATTATATATAATATTACTTATTAGGTTATATATTATCCGGTTATTATTTTATATACCGAACCGTTGGACTACTTTATAATCCGGGCGATTAAAGGGTTAATATAATTAGGGCCTATAAGTAGTATAGTTATTATTATACGTATATTTAGGGGTATATTAGCGTTCTCGGTTAAAAAGTTCGTTAATAGATTTTAAAAAGTATATATAAGGCTCCTTTCTAATAAAGGGAATATAGAGTATTTAGTATATATAATTGTATACGAAGTCGATAATTTTAATAATATCCGGATTATTTAAGAATTAGTCGTTTGGGGATGCGCTTTTATTGCTTTTACTATTTTTAGTTTATTTATACGCCTATAGTTTAAAGGGTAAAGGGGATCGGACCTACTTATAGATTTTTATAACGGTAAATAGCGGATTCGTTTATAATTTAAAAGGTAATAGGGGCCGGATTCAATTATCGATTTTTATAATAATAAATAGTAAACTATTTTTATTTTCTATTAGATCGATAAATAATTAATTTTTAAATATTTCCCTAATCCTTTTATATAAAGTAATAAATTTCTTCGCTGTAGGCGTTTTTATTAATTTACTTTATTTGCTTATAAAGAGTTCTATTTTTTTATTAATAATTCTTTTAGTAAATTTAATTTTAATTTCTTTATTTTTAAGGGTTATTGCGACCTTTTATTAGTTTTTGAGAGTAAATTCGTTAGTACCTTTAATACGCCGTTTAATTTCGCCTTTAGAATTTTTAATACGTTCCTTATAAATTTTTTAATAAGTAATTTAATATTTTTTACTATATAATTTAATTTAGCAAATACGTTTTTATAGGTTATTAAGTTTATACTTTTATTTATAAAGTAGGGGTTTAATAAAGGAAGGTTATTATTAAACCTTTTTTAATCAATTTCGTTAGTATAATTAGCGTTAATTATTTATATAAATATAAATAATAATTTTGAATAGAAATAGCCGAGGTTTTTTGTTCGCGTAGAATAATAAGCTTTAACCTTTTATAGGGCTTCGATTATTTACGAAAAATAATTAAAATTATAAAAAAATATATATTTAACCGCTTTATAAATATATAAAATTTTAAAATATAGGCCGGCTATTATTAGTATTCCTTTTTTCTCTAATTCGAAATTTAGTATAAATTCGTAAATTTATTAGAAAATATTAATATATTTTATATTAGTTAGAATTAAAGGATATAGGCGGTATTAACCTTTTGTAGTATTTAATTTTCGGTCTAATTGTAAATTGTCCTATATATAATTAGTAAGTATTATTTTACTATTTGACGTTAGTTAATTCTATATAATTTCCTTATATATTGGAAGATTATATTTAAATTCTATACAAAATTTAGGCTAATATTAATATAATATTAGTAATATAAATTAAAGCTAGTTGTATAGACGGTTAAATTTAGGATAAGGACGTTTAAGTCTATAATATTCGAATTCTATTTATTTATTACGCGAATACGTTCGATTTGTAATTACTTATTATAAATTATTTTAACCTTTAGGCCGACCTTCTCAAGGAGTAAGTATAGTATTCTATTTCGATAATTAATTTTTAATATATATATTACTTTAATAGGAATATATAATATAGGGATAAAATTTATTTTAATAGGATTATATAGGAGGGGGCGGATTTTATTTTAATAGGAATAATTTACTTTAATTCTATTAGGAATAAAATTTATAGGATAGAAGGGTATTTATATTTATAACTACGGCGAATTAGTAATTATTAATATATATTTCTTCGAATAAAATGCTTTTATATATTTGCCTACTACTTAAGCGAAGAGGGGCAATTTTAATAATGCTTATTTAAATATATAGAATCTATTAATATAAGGGGAGAGGGCTTCGTCTATTACTAAATTAACGAATATATAAAATAGGCCCCCGTTATAATTTAGTTTAATTAATTCATTAATAATATTAATGCCCAAATGTATATTCGAATTTGAATTTAATTCGGACTTCTTAGAATTTTTCTCTTTACGGTTGGCGTATATAAAGTATTAAATTATATAATTGGATATTTTTAACAATTAATTACCGAGGATAAAATCCGAAGTAAATATATAGAGTTTATAGATATTTTATATTGCGAATTAATATAATTTAATTAGGGTTATATTAAATACGACCTTCCGGTCCTCCTTCCTTAAATTAACGATATAGGGGTTTATTTCGTCGACTTCGTAATTAGAAGGGTTTATTATAATATTTTTTAAAAAATTGTTAGTAAATTCTATAATTAGCCCTTTTTTGAGCTTATAAGAAAGATATATAGTATATATTTTTATAGGGGGGATATCCGATGAGGGGTAGGATATTAAATTATTTAGAAGTTTAAACGGGGTTATTATACCCCAATTAATAATTAATATTTACATTTAGTATATAATTTGATTGGTTAATTCGCTAATTACCTTAGTAGAATCGGTAGGGGTAATAATTATTTATATTTGCGGATATAAATATTATTATTTAAATTCCTAACGTTATTCGATATTATATAAGGCGTTACGGACTTTAATAGAAGTATTCGATTTAACGATATAATTATCGCTATCCTTATATTAGGTAACGAATTTATTATTACTAATTATATTTAATATATTGGTAAATTATTTTAATTTATTAAAAATATTATAGAGGAATACTTTTTATACTAATAATATAAATATATTAATATTATTTAGGCGATTTAGAGTTAGGGTTGCCGAATAAATAAAGCGAGTGGCCGTAGGGATTTTCCGAATAGCGCGGAAGATAATAGAATTTATATTTTTAATAAATTAAACTTTATTTATAATAACCGACTAGAATTTAATATTTTTAATAGATATAATATTTATATAAACGGTGTATACTTCGTACTTTTTAATACGTTTATAGAGGGTTAGCGATTAGTATATTTTATTTGTATTAGAATTGAGAATTATTATTCTTATTAGAATAAAAATTTATTAGGATAGATTATTTAGAGGTTTGCGAGCGTTACTATTTAATTTAATATATATATTATTAACGTTATTAGAATTATTAAATTCTAATAGGTCTGAATTAATATTATTGTTAGCGTCCGTTTAACCCGGTATAAAAATAGTTATAATTTTATTTTATAAAATATATTTGTTATAATTGCGAGTTAGTTTGCCCTTTCTGATTATTATTTTATTTTTAGAAATTTAACGTTTAATAATAGTATAATACGCGGCGATAATAATAATTTTAATTATATTAGGATATTAGCGGTATTATACGTAAATATATATAAGGTTATTAAATGTTTTTTAGACTAGCCTTTTTACCCGCCAATCGTCTCTTTCCTTTATTTAGTTAGGATTTTCGAATTAAATATAAAAATCGAAGTCGGAGAAGGATTCCCGAAATTTATTAAAAGTTTAGATAATTAAATTAGGTAGTAAAATTAGTATGCTAGGGTATATTTAGATAAGCTATTTTTAAAAGTAGATTTTTTATAGTTGTAAGTATTTTATTTAAAGTATAGTACTATAAATAAAGGTTTTATTTATATTAATTTCGTTTGTAAATATAGTATTTTTTAGGGGGTAGTAGAGTATATAATAGATAATATATATAGAGAAAGTGTTTTCGCACCGTCGCAAATGTCTTTATACACCGTCGTCCAAAATACCACTAAGTATAACTTTGCTAAAAAAGAAGTTATCGGTATGAAAATAGTACTAGAATTTTTGTAATTTTCTACTCTATTTTATAGTCTAATTGCCGTAGACGTATCTACTTAAAGGAAAGACTCAATATAAATATTCCAAATTTAAAGTAAATAAATAATTCTTTTTTATTTTATTGTGTATTGAGGGCTATAGAGGGCGCCTAGGTACGCCGGACATATTATATTGTAGAGGGAAAATAAATAATAATTTCGATGGACTTTTTATATGCTACGGCCTTAGTTTGGCTAAGTTACTTCTAAAAGCCTTTTTCGATAACGGTGCGAAAAGACATTTACGACGGTGCGAAAAGACTTTCTCTATATATATTTAATAATAAATTAGTACGGGATAAATTTTACTTTTATTAGAGTAGGTAGTAGGTTAATTATAATTAAAATAAAATATATTTATTAATAATTTAATATAGGAGGAAGTTCCGCTTATTTTTCTTTTTAAAGTCTTAATTAATTTATTGTACGTCGATTTAAATTTATTATAGTTAAATATTAGCGGGTCGTTTTCTTTACTTATAGGATTTTTAACCGTCCTCTTAAATACGTAAATCCCTTTAATAATTAATTCTCCATTAGGAATATAATCGGATAGGGGATATTATTTAGAGATTAATAATTTAATTATTATATTATTAGTAATTTCGTTTTTAACGTAGGACTAAGTAGCCTCCTAATCCAACCCGGGGTTTTATATTAATTAAGTAATATATTTAATTATATTATTTGAATTCGATATATATTTATAAATTAGAGCGTCGTCTTTATAAAAAAGGGGAAAAGAAGTAGTATCGACGTATAGTCTAATTATTATTATTTTTACCTACTAATTTTATAAATCGTTTAATAAATTTATTAATAATTTATAATTTAAATGAAAGGACAGGTCTTCTTTAAAATTAATTAAACTATATTTTTTTAATATATTTTTAAAATTAGTATTATATTTTAAATTATAAATTAGGGTATTAGACGTTATAAAGGTATTAAATTAGTAAATATAATAGGTTTAGCGATCGAAGTATTTAAAAATTTTAAATTTATTCTAGTTTAATTTACGAAATTAATAATTTTTTTCCTACTTTTTTTATTAAATGAAAATGTATTTTTTAAATGATATAAACGTAATATTTAATTGAATTTCTACAATTTATTCCGCCGCCTTAATTAGTATAAGATTAATATCCGCCGAAATTATAAATATATGCGGCTTATTAATTAAAGCGTTATTACCCTTAATTATATGCGTAGAGCCTAGGGTAATTTTATTTTACCTTTTATATAGAAAGAAGGTAAAGGTTTATAATATTTTAAATTAATTATCAATATAATAACCTCTATAAATATAAGTATTTTCTTTTACAACATTTTATTAATAATGCGGCGGGCTTTAATAGCGGAGTAGTATAAATATTTTATATAAAATTAAAAAGAAATTAGTAATAATAATTTTATATAAATAAATATTATTAGCAGCGACTTTAAATATAGGGGGGTCGAGGTTACCGTTTTAGATTGTTACAGCCCAGGTTAGTAGGGATTTGAAGGATGCGTCGGAAATCACTTTTATAATATATATAATATTGGAATTATTAAAATTATTAATAGTTTTTATATATAATTTCTAATACAACTCTAGAAATTTAACGCTATTTTAATTCTTAGCGGGATTTAGTTTCTTAAAGTTGGCTAAGGGCCCGAATTAATTAGCTACTATTTTTTATTGAGAAACTCTATTTGTACGTGGTGAAATCTCTATTTGTACGTGGTGCCACTTTTGCTTTTCTAACTATAACTTATTCGAACTTTAGTATATAAAACCGAAAGTAGGACTAAATTACTCGTTGATTTTTAACGGATTTTTCAAGGTAAGTACCAACCTTATAGCTCTAAACGTCGTCTAAATCTGACTTTCTTAGCCCTTTAGACTTTTAATCTTCCTAATTATTCATTTACAACAGCTTTTTTTCCTTAAAGTTTGTTAGTGCTACCAAGTATATAGGATTTTCAAAAGGGTATTGTTAGGTAGAGAAAAGAATAAGAAAAAATATAATATACTCTTTGCCTCCTTATTAATTCTTTTGGTATTCTAAAAAAGATATTGAAATTCACTTTTTTTTACCACGTACAAATAGAGATTTCACCACGTACAAATAGAGTTTCTCTTTTTATTAATATATATTTATTAGAAGGGTTTTAATAAATTAAATATTTTAGGTATTAGTTTAATTTCGGGTAGTAAATACCGTTTAATAGAATTAGGGCATATTTTATTCCGATTAGAATAGGTAGGATAGAAAGTAGATTTTATTCTTATAAGAATTATTATAATAATTTTTATAGGAGTAAAATTTATTTTATTATAAATAAAGAGTAGAAGTAAATAAAATTTATAATTGTAATTTAAATATTAATAAAAATTTAAGAAGTTTTTATATTTAGTTAAGGTAGTAAATTCCGGAATTTTAACCCTAGTCGTAGAGAGATTTAATTAATATATTAACGTTTAGCCGACTAGTATAGCCTTTTAAAGTTTAATAAATTTTAGTCTATTATTATTAATGTTTTTAGATCCCTTCTAACGAAGGAAAAGTCTTTGCCGTTTAATTATTATAAAATATTTAGGATAATATTATAAACGGTATTTAAATTGTAATATCCGGTATAATTAGGGTACTTTAATATAATTAATTTCGAATTATTATTAGTTACCGTTATAGCGTTATTTATAACCGGGTTATAATATTATTCGAATAGCGGATACTATAGTAGCTATAATTAATTAACGTTAATTAGAATAGTAATATAAGGTATTTTATTAGCCCTATTTTCGATTTACTTAGGAAGGGCTATAGTATATTACTAATAAATTTTATTCTAAGGAGAATTATTAGTTTAATATTACTAGTAAAATCGATAGCTTTAGAATGGATAAGTGTTAGTTAGTTGTAAGAGGAGAGGAGAAATTATAAAAAGAGAAGAAAGGTTATAAAAGGAAGGAAGGAAAAATTAAAAATAAGAGAAGGGTATAATGTACGGACTAACTAATTATATTATATGGATTAATTAATTATACTAAATTTAATTCGGATAACGTTCGTTTAAAAATAGAGTAGATATTTATTATTAGCTATTGTAAACTAAATAGTCCTATAATATTAGACCGACGACCAAACAATAACAATTAGCGAGATTAAAGGAGTAAATCCTTATATATCGGTAAATATATATATAATTAATAAATAATTATTTAACTATATTAAATTTAATTCGGATGGTATTCGTTTAAAATATTGATTATTAATTACTATAAATAGTTTTATAATATTAAACCGACGACCGAGCGGTAATAATTAGCGAAATTAAAAGAGTAAATCTTTATATACTAGTAAATATATATACGATTAATAAGCGACTTTCGTTGTACGTAATTTATTTAATTATACGAACCTAATTTAAATAGCGCTTACTATAAATTAAGGTAGGTTTATATTATTAATTATTATTAGACTAAAAAGACGGCGTATTTAGTAAACGAATTAATAATTAACGCCTTATTTATTTATTAATTAGAAGTAATTCTAATCGGAATAAAATTTCGCTTATATTTATAAGTCCGTAGAATAGTAGGAAGGGAAGTATAGTAAAATATTATATAATAATTTCAATAGGAATAAAATCTATTATTATATAGAATTTAACGGGTAGATTGTATTTATATTAATTAGAAACCGATAAAGCGCTATTCTAAACTTTAAAATATAGGCCTTTGCTAAAGTATAGGAGAGGGGCGTATTAAACTATATATAATTTAAAATAATTATTAATTAAATTAATTTACTATTATTTTTATTAGAGCCGGATATATTATATATATTATTAATTATAAGAAAATTATTATTTTTAAATTCGGAAAGACTAAAATACTTTCGGTTTTCTCCGTACTCCGGCTACACTTCCTTATTATTAAACCGTTCTAATACTCTTGCAAATAAGATATATAGGCTTTTTTATCGTAAATTTAGTATATTAAAATTGGCGGAGTCCGAAGATTTACGGCGCCGGGTCGCGAACTTATTCTTATAAATTTTATAAATATAGTTAATAATATTTTCGTTAATAAATAAATTAATATATTTATTACTATTAGGTCGCCCGAATTCCAATTTAACTACTTTACGAATAATTATAGTAAGGGGCCTAATAATAAATATTTTAGTAAAAGTAAATTTAATATTATAAGTAGAATTCTTATAATATTTAATATTAAATATAAAAGAGCGATTAATATACTTTAATATTAAATCAATCTCTTTCTAACTATTACTAATTATAGTATACCGTATTAATCTAGACTTTAGAATAATTTTAAATAATATACGGTCGGTTATTTTTAAATATAGTAATTATAAGAAATAAAATATTTTAAGCTTATAATTTATATTCTTCCTGTTATAGAAGAAGAGGGGTAGAAAATTAATTATTTATTAGAAAATATTATAATCTCTAAATTTAATAATATAAATAAAAACGATAAATACCCGAATAGTATATAAATATCGATAGACATTATAGAATTATATATCTATATAATCGCTATTATTAGGGTATTTATTAGTATACCCTTCTAAAGTAAATATTTTGGCATATACGTAGTTAAATTACGTAGAGTGATAGGATAGGCTATTAATTCGAAAAGCATTTATAATAGCCGCCCCTATAATTTTCTTATTTAAAAGACCGGCGTTGAAAAATTTATTATTAATAAAGTTACGTATAAGGAAAGCGAAAATTTTAAAATAGAATATATTATAAAGAAGCTATAACCCGTAATAAAATTTAGTCTTTTACTACTTTATATTCTTCGCCTTACTAAATTCGTAAGTATTTTATTTAATTAAAAATTAGAAATATTGGAAGATTAAATTAATAAAATTGAATTTAATATAGAAGAAGGCTAGAACGAATATTATTTATTATTTTTAATTGTATTTGGACTACGCTTTTAACTAGGCCGATATAATTTTGCGGATGAACGATATTATTTTCTAATCGTTATAAACGAAAAAGAGCTTATTGCCGAATTATTTTTAATTTATTTATAATAGGCCGAGGAATAATTTATTATATAAACGATAAATATTAATTAATTTACTTTCATTTTTATCCATAGTAGGCGTTTAGAGAATAAAAATTTTAGGTATTTAATAGTATTTTACTTTAAGGAAGGGATAGGTAAGTAAGCCCTCTTATTTATAAATAATAAAAAATAAAGTTTATAATTTTTTAATAATAAGAAAATTAATAGTAGGGTAAAATATATATAGTATTAGAGTAAATAAAGGAATAATTTAATTTATTTAGAATTAGACGGTAGGTTGGAATTAATTTAATTAGAAGGGTCCGGGGATATTATAATTATTTATTAATAAATAAATTATAAAGTTATATATAATATCCTATCGATTAATATTAAGGTTCTATATAATATTAAAATAATTATAATTATTATAAATAATAATAAGATTAAGATTGGATATAACGCGTTTAAAATTTTATTAAGAATATTAATTTAATTATAATAAATATTTAAGGTCCGAATTAATTGTTATAATAATAGTAAGTATTTTAATAATTATAATTATCTTATTATATGAAGTATAAATATTGAATCTAATTAATATATTTTAAATATATTTTGCAACGCTGTTTATACGTAAATAAAGGCCTATAATTTAGGAAAAAAAATCCGAATTGTAGGGGGCGCGAATATTTATAAGAATTATAAAAATTATATAAATATAAAGTAAAATAAATTTATTATAACGAATTCAGCCTTTATATTTTAATTATTAAATACGCTAATACGATATTAAACCTTTAAAAAGTAAATATAATTGAGGGGCGCACGATTAAAATTACGTTATACTTTGTCGGACAATATTTAAAATTTACTATATACTATATAAATTTTTAATATTATATAGTATATTCCCCCTAATTATAGAAGAAGCGCTAAATTTAACGAATAACGAGAATAGTTTAAAATTATTAGGCTATAAATTTATAAATTTTAGTATCTTTAAATTCGGAATATTATAATTCGGGGTCTCTAGGTTAGGAATTAAAATTAATAAATTTAGGGTCGGTATTTCTAAGTTTATTTTTATTATTCTTCGTCTTTTTAAATTTATATTTTTAGAAGAGAAATATTAATTCCCGACTAAATTTTCGATTAATAATTTTTATATCGTACGAATTTTTTTTATCTTTAAATCGGATAATAATATTTTAATAAAGGAGAATTTCGCGTACGTTTTTATTATATAAAGAATTAATAAATTCCTTAATATAGGTTCTAGATAACCGATTATTATTTTAAATTACTTTTACCTAATTACGAATAAATTACTTTAATATACCCTTTTTAGAGTAAAGGCGAAATTAATACTTTTTAATTTTATAAGTTAAAGATTAATTAGGGTCGTAATTATATTTTAATAATTTAAAAATAGTTATTAGAATATATAAAATAGGGGTAGGGGTTGGATTTAAAGTATTGAAATTCGGAATAAGCGAATAGTAAATAGGATTAGTTTAGAAATTAATTAATTCGGATATAAGGTTGGGCGAATTAGGTATAAATATAGATTAATTATTAGGTAGAGGCGGAAAGGGCGTTTTATAAAATAAGGGTTCCGTTATATTAAGTAAATCGAATAAATTAGATATAGTATTTTAATATATTTTATTCTAATTAGAATTATTTATTAATTGAATAGTTGGATATAATAAGGGCGGTTAATTTTATTTTAATTAGAGTAGATTTAGAGGTTATATTCCGATTAGAGTAAAATTTTCGTATAATTTTATTATTATTTTGTAATTGACGGTTAAAAAATATAAAACCCGTTTAGACCTGTTGCCGTAGAAAGTAGTAGGTAGGGTTGCGAGTGGGGTTTCGGAGGCCTAGCTGAGTTTGACTGAGACTACTCATTGGTTGCTTCCAACTTGGGTTGTGTAGAATATTAGCACGTGCAGGGGTAATTTGGAAGTAGAGAGAAGATTGTATATTGTGTTGAGTTCTGTATGCTTAGAAATCCCTTATAGAAAATCTAATTAATATAATATACTAGACCCGCTAAATTATATAAGTATTACCCTTGTGTATCCTTATTTCCGATATACCCCCCCAACTATACTAGGTAAGGTACCTAGAAAACTAATATAAATAAAATTATTTACAATTTTACTCCCTTTTTTGTATCTCCCCTAGCGGTCGCCTTTAAAAGTATTACCCGTTATTAATTTCCTTTTATAAGGAAGGTCGATAGTACTAATTTTCAATAACGACCTAAGTCTTATAAGTTAATAATTAAAGCGTTAGAATTAAATTTTAAATTATTCTTATCGTTTAAATATATTTTACAATATATTTATTAATATTATTAGTAATTTATAGACTATCCCTAAAAGTCGTAGGTTCGAATCCTATTAGGATTAATATTTTTACTCTTTTTCCTCCTTATATAAATTACGTACTATATAAAACCCTCTCAATTTATAAAAGTTATTTCTATTATATTATATAAATAAGTAATTTATATTTATAATTACCGTTTCCTCCCTTTTTATTATTTAATAGAACTTACTCCTCTTAATCCTCCTCGTAAATCCTTACAATTAAATAGCTCGCCTTTTATCACAGGGTTAGCCTTGTGATGGTTTAGAGTATGCGGTTGGCAGCTATTGGAGCTAGGGATTAGGCTATGGCTCCGAGTATAGTATAAGGCTATTACAGCCTTTGTAGAAGGCTACGATAGCCTTATTATCGCTATCGCTGCATAGGTCGTGCTAGTTCTATAGTATTTATGAGATTGCTATAGAGCTGATCTCTTAGATTAGCTTTTATAAAGACTAATTTAGGATTGTACTTTTAAACCTTTCTTTTTATTCCTTCGTATAATTACGTATATTCTTACTTATTTTGTGCTTTTGTACTATAATAATTAATTATACTTTTAAACTATTACGTTTATACGTATATCTTTTTTCGACCTTTGGAGTTGCGTAGCGAGAAGTTGTATAATTTAGAATTATATTAGGATTACCTTGTAGGAATTGCGGATCCTAGTATATAGAATCGCTTTGTTAAGCCGTAGACTTATTAGGATTGGACCTTAAAAACGGTAGTTTGGTTATTATAATTACGCTTTTATATTGTAGTAATCCCCTTTAATTACGCTTTTATATTGTGGTAATCCCCTTTATATTATAAATTAATTTTTTCGTAGAAAATAATAGTAATTATGATTATTATTCTAATAATAATAACGATAGCGGTAACGATATTTCGCTATTAAATTATATTATTCTAAACCTTTAAGAAACGGGATAAGGAATTAATTTATTAAATAATTCCCCCGACTTATTCGATTTTAGGGAGCTTTTCGATATTCTTACCGAAGATTTAATTCTTAATATTAAAGTTTATTAGATAGCCCTTCTTTAATTCGTTAATATTATTCGCAATATTTGGGATTTTGTAAACGGCCTTACGGAAGATATTTGGCTATATTTAATTTCTCGAAATTATAAGGTTTTTATTAGAATTATTGCTTGATAACTAACCTTTAAATCTATTATTGAGCTATTAGGAAAGGTATTTATAATAATTATTATAAATTACAATATTATAATAGAGGAACGGAATATAATATAATGCGCAATTATAATTCTATAATAGCGGATTATAATTATATTTATTATAGCCCCCTTTAATATATTAGAGATTTCTAATACCCTTGAAGAAATTATAATAGCTATTTCCCGGCCCCCTAAGCGTATTATCGAAAACCTCCTAATCTTTACTGAGGAAGATAAAAATAATATTAAATACTACGACGCTTTCTAATTATAGTAGATTTAAATTAAGATTATATAAGAATTCGACGCCCTTTATTTCCCTATAGAACGAGTTAAAATCGTACGTATAATATTCCGGCTAGGACTAAATTTACGTTTAATATTAGATAATAATTTAAAGAAGTTTATAGAATTCTTTAAAGAATTTGGGAAATAACTATAGGCGACCGGCGAAATTTTCTTTGAGGTGGTCTATTCGTACTGTCTAAAAGGTCTTGTCGGACTGTACCCCACCCACCTCCGACTACTAGAAGTATTCTTTCGAAAATTTCGCCAAAATTCCCCGCAAAATCTAGGCATTACATTCTTTCGTAACCTGACATAAAACGGCGCCATGTACGTCCCCAGACTCACACTCAGAGGTGCACATTTACAGGGCATTTTACAGGCACTTAAAGGTACGGTCGCATACGGTCGCACATCGTTCAATTGAGATCGCTCTCATTATTCAATTGAGGTCGCTTACATCGCTCAATTCAGGTCGCTCACATTTGAGATTCAATTGAGGTCGTTTATATCGCTCAATTGAGATCGCTCACATCGCTCAATTGACAACTGTCAGCGACTGTCAGCGAGTGTTAAGTTTGTACAGTATGAAATCTGGCCTGTGCAGGGGTTAGAATGTGTAATGGGCTGAAATCTGGGGGCTTGGCAGTTGCGGTACGAGCGGGACCGTTGTTGATCGATGGTGGGAGCGCAGGGTTAGGGATATGTATAGGGAAAAAAGTGGAGTACAGTCCGACAAGACCTTTTAGACAGTACGAATAGACCACCTCTTTTCTTTATATATTTTATAGATTGATATAATAATATTAATATTAAATTAAATGTTAATAAACGCTTTATTAACTTCTACTAGGGTAATACTCCGTTCCCGTATTTCGAAATCGAATTTACTAAATTTATAGATAAATATGGACTTAATAACGTAATAAAAGTTCATTACTTTTATAATAAGTTTAATAAACGGTTTTAAAATATTTTAATCTCTTAGGATTTCCCTGAAAATAATAATTATATTATATAATTAAAGTTTATAAAGAAGATTAGCCAGAAGTTAGAAAACGCCGACTATTATAATAAAATAATTATAGGTATTTTTAAAGATTTAGGCTCCTCTTCTAAGAATACTATAACGGCCCCTCTTATTATAGCCGATAAATTTATAAATTAAGGAAGAAATTAGATGGATTTTAATTCTATAAATCTCTTTACTATATTTGACCCCGAAATTTTTAAGGAACGAAAGGAGAAGGGCCTCTACTACTATTATAGTTAGTAAAGTTATATCGCTTATAACTATTTCGGATTTATTAATTAGGGCGGTAAACTTCGTACTAATAATAAATCGGTTAGTAAAAAGAAGAAGGGTAGGGGTAGACGTAGTAATAGTAGTATTAGGTAAGAACCTACGGAGGTCCGTTCGGCAAGAGCCGCTAATACGATTATAACCTTTACGATTAAGCTGGCCGTAGGTAATAAATATTATAACAAATTGGAAAATATTTAGCTTCTACGCTTAGTCGTACGTAAAGGCCGAGCTAGGTAGTTATATTATAGAAATAATGAGATCCTTCAACGGATTTAAAGGAGGTACGAATTTAATCGTTAAATAATATTATTCTAAATTCAATTTTATTATTTACGTATATAATTACTAGCACGCATAAAAACTATTATATTTCCCTTATTAATAGCGGATATTCTATATTTACATTTATCGACTATTTTTTTATTATAAAATATAATCTTTCCCGTTTCCGCCTTCTTCGTTTTAAGAAATTCGTATTTATAAATAGAAATATTAAAGGTATAATTAACGAAGGAGTAATAAAAAGGCTATAGATAAGTTATTATAAAGAAGTTATTACCTTCTTAATTTACAACTTTTCTAATAAATACCCGATTATTTTAGGGTTCCTTTAGATAAAATTCTATAAATTATATATTAATTATAAGAAAAGTAATATATATTTTAATTATTTGGGTTATAAGGACCGCTATTTATTAATGGAATTCCCTAATAATTAAACGGAAATACCCTAAGCCCTCTCTAACCTTATTTCTATTATAATTACTTATATTTATAAAAAGGCGCTTCCCTAAAATAATTCTAAATTCCTTTCTTCTTTTCTTTACGTCCCTAAGGGCTATTTCCGTAAAGAAGTAGTTTAATACGAAGAAATTGAAGATTAATTTATTAGGGTTCCCTAATTTAAAGACGAAGGATTTAAAGAATAGACCTCTGACTCTCCTACTAAAATATTATTAATAATTTTATTATAAATTCTTATTGTATACTGCATAAGCGTGAAAGTATAAGGTATTATAAGTATTATTACTATTTTCGTACTAATTAAGCGGGATATACTATACGAACTATATATTAAATTTAATAGAAGATATATATTAACGGGTACGTACCGTACTAATATTCGGATAAGTAAGTATATTAAAGATAGTATAAACCCTATTAATATTAAGGAATTTAATATTACTACTTTTAATTTTATTTATAAAAAGGACCGATTTTAGCTATACGTTACTAATTATATTTAATTAGAAAGGCTAATTACTATTTTAAAGTTTCGGAAAATAGATTTCACGTACGAAATTATAGAAAATATTATCGAAGGGCGAAGGGAGAAGTATAAGGACGATTTTCTATATTCTTTCTACTTTTTTATTAATAATATAATTAGTAAATACGGATTTAAAATAGAAAAGGAGGCGGCGGTAATTGCTAAATCCATCGCTTTAATAAAGGATTTAACTAAGGACGTACTATTCTATAAAGAAATTATCCGTTATATTCATTTAATAAAAGTAACGGAAGAAGACGTTTAAAAATTCTTCGATAAAGTAAATAAACCTTAGAAGACTAAAGAAGAAATAAAAGGAATATTAATAAATTATTATTAACTATATATTAACGCTTTTCTTCCTATATTAGCTAATAAAATACTCCTATACTATTTATACAATTATAAAATCAAATTTAAATTAAGAGAATAGCTACTATACGCTAAGCCTAAACCGATATTACCTATTAAAACTATTATTATTAAGAAGTAAATTAATGAAAATTTTAAAAAGAAGTTCATCCGTCCCTCCCAATCCGCCGCCGCTTCGCCTATCCTATTAGTATAAAAGCTAGGCAGAGGAATCCGTATTTACATTAACTATTATAGTATTAATAACGTTACTTTAAAAATATAATATCTAATTCCGTTAATTAAAGAAACCTTTAATATTATTTATAAAGCGAAAATCTTTATTAAATTCGATATTATTAGTACGTTTAATAAGATACGGGTAAAGGAAGGCTACGAATAGTTTACTATATTTATTACCCGCTTTAGGCTTTTCGAATCTTTAATATACTTATTTAATTTATAAGGGGTATTGGGGACGTTTTAAAATTATATTAACGACGTTTTATATAATATTTTTGATATATACGCTACCGTTTACTTTAATAATATCCTCGTCTATTTAGAAAATAAAGAGGATTACGTAAGGTACGTTAGCGAAGTCCTATGGAAGATAATCAATGCGGGCCTATAAATTAATATTAATAAATACGATTTCTATATAAAACGGTCTAAGTATTTAGGGCTTATTATTACTTTTAGAAGTATTAAGATAGACTTAGAAAAAATAATAATAATTATTTCGTAGGAGGTTCTAAATATTAAAAGAACGCTATAATATTTTTTAGGATTCACTAATTTCTATCGGCGGTTTATTAAATATTTTTCTATCCTAGCGAAACTATTATACGAATTAATAAAGAAGACCGTTAAAAATTAGAAATAGGAGGACTAATATTAACGTTCTTTCGAGATATTTAAGCGAATTTTTATTAACGGACTAATATTACGTATTTACGACTAATCTAAATAGACGGTCGTAATAACGGATACTTTAAATTGGGTTTACGGCGGTACTTTCTCTTAATATAACGAAGACGGAGTATTATAATTAGTAATTTACTTTAATTAATAATATTCGTTAGCGGAATATAATTACAATATTTACAATAAAGAATTATTTATTATTATTAAAGCGTTAGAGGAATAGAAGCTAAAGTTAGAGGGAGTATAATAATTATTCGAAATTTTAATAGACTATAAAGGATTAAAATCGTTTACGGTTAATAAATAATTAATATTATAGTATATAAAGTAATTATAATTTCTCTCCCGCTTTAATTTTACTATTTAATATTAATTGGGTTTACTATAAGTCCGCCCTAATACGTTAAATTATAAATTAGAAAATATTTTAAAATACAAAGGTAATAAATATTTCCTAGTAAGGAATAAGGTTTTATTAAAGAAGGATATTTTTATTAATAATTCTTTCGTTTTAGAAAATAAAGGGGATCCGGAAGTTTTTATTAGGATAATTTATTTTTATAATTTAAAAGTTATAGACGAAATATTAGTAAATAATTTAATAATGGAAATTTATAAGAAATTAACCCTTCTTTAAAATATATTCGCCTATTTAATGTATTTAATAAAGAAAATATAATTAAAGGAAGTTAAAGGGAATTTTAAAAAACTTTTATTCGTAGAATACTACGCTATATAAGGCCGGATCTATTATTGTAGTTCGGTTTTTTTTAACCCCGGAAATATTAAAGTCTATTATTAATTAATTTATTATATTTATAATACGTTAGGAATAGGGTATTTAGGGAGGGAAAAGATTTATAGCCTTCTCTTCTAATCTTTCTTTTAGCCGGGGATATATAATATAGTAAAGACTTACTATAAGACTTACTTAACGTATATAAAAACGAAGCTATTATAGTACGCGCTATACGGGTTTCTAAAGCTATTACTAATATTTTTTATTCTATAGAAGGATATTTCTATTAATTACGTTATATTATTAATACCCTACGAACGCTACGGATAAGTATTCTAATATATTACGGTAATTATTAATAAATTAATAAAGATACGGTATTTTATCCCTATGGTAGGGTTAACCGTAGAGGAATTAGCGGACCGCTTTATAGAACGGTTCTATAATATTTATAATTTATTTAATATTATTATATTTAATTAGGGTTCCTAATTTATTTTACAATTTTAGAAAATGTTATTAATGAGGCTAAAAATTAACTTTACGCCCTCCTCCGCTTTTTACCTAATTACGAACGGGTAAATAGAATATATTAATATAAAAATAAAAAAATATTTACGAACTTTTATTAATTAGGTATAAAATAATGAGGTCGATTAATTATTAATAGCGGAATTTACTATTAATAATTTAGTTTTAAAAATAATAGGAGTTTTACTATTTTTTATTAATTATAATTTCTATTTCTAAATAAGGGTCGAACCCGCTATAGCGTACCCCCTAAAAATATTAAAAATTTAATAAAATAAATATTTTAAAGTTATTAAAATTATTAATTAATTTAAAATAATTTTGGATTACGTAACGATTAAAGTAAAGGAAATATAGAAATAGTATAAAAATAATATTAATAAAAGGAGATCGGACGCTTTGTAATATAAAATCGGGGATAAAGTCTTATTAAATATAGAGAATTTCGAAATTGGAAGATTATATATTAAATTAATTCTATTTTAGGAAAGGCTATTCGAAGTCCTAAAAGCTAGTAATTATATAGTTATTCTTTAATTCTTAATTAATATAAAATATAGTCCTATATTCTATATTAATAAAGTGAAATTTTAGGAAGGATATATTGAAGGGGATGTAAAGGTAAATTAAAGGAGAATTATAAAATAGACGGATAATAAGAAAGATTCCATCGAATAGAATTTTAACGGTATAAGCGGTTATAAATAGAATTTAAAGAATAGATAATAGGAATATTACGTTTTATAGGCACTACTATACGTACTAAATTAGTAAAAACGGGTTAATGTTATAATATGCTTAGAAGCGGTACGGAAGTTCTACGAGAATTATTTAAACGAATTAGCGCCGCTAAATTAGATTGTTGTAGAAAAGCGGTGTAAAGTAGTAACGAACCGGTAGTTAGAAGCGGACTAATTATTATTAGCGGAGGTAAGAGTGGATTAATTAGTATTAGCGGGAAATATAGGGTACGGAGGATTAAGGAAATTGCTACGTAGAGTAGTAGTGGCTATAGAGGCTTTTATAAGGTAGACTAAACGATTAATAAGTATTTCGATTGTTTTATATATTATTAATTAATTATACGGCTTCTTTTAGTCCGGGGTAGTATTATAGGGTTAGCCTTATAATAGTTTAGAATATACGGTTGGCAGTTATCGGAATTAAGGATTAGGCTATGGCTCCGAGTATAGTATAAGGCTATTACGGCCTTTGTAAAAGGCTACGATAGCCTTATTATCGCTATCGCTATATAAGTTGTGCTAGTTTTGTAGTATTTATGAGATTGCTGTAGAATTGATCTCCCAAATTGGCTTCTATAAAAACTAGTCTGGGATCGCACCCTTGAACCTTTCTTCTTACTCCTTCGTGCAATTACGTATATTCTTACCTACCTTGTGCCTTTGCACCGTGATACCTTTACTTTAAGTAATAATTTATTTAATTCTTCCTTTATTACCCTAATATTTTAAAGATTTAACTAGTTTATAAATTCTTTATACTTATTAATTGGTAGCGCTTTCGTTAAACCGTCGGCGACTATCTCCTTAGTAGGTACGTAGTAAATTTCGAAGAGACCTCGCTACTACCCCTCCTTAAACTAATAATTATAAATATTAATATATTTAAATTTAGTTTAAAATTTAGCGTTCTCCTTTATAATAAGGCGGATCGTCTACTTATTATCGTATTTTAAAGGGATAATATCGAATTTAAATTTTATTATAAGAATTTAAAAGAGGCGTTTTATTTATATACCTTCCTTTATTCCTTCGGAAAGGGATAATAATTCTACTTCAATAGTAGAAGTCGTAATTATATTTTACTTATTAGTTCGCTAATTTACTATATTTTTAAATAATTATATCGCGAACCCTTAAAAGTTTTTATAATTAAGTATATTATTAGCGAAGGACGAATTTATTAGTACGTCGAAATTATACCTACCCCCTAATTACAATACGTAATTTATAATACTTCTAATAAAGGCTTTAAGCTAATCGGTAGTACAGTAGTAATAGGGATTAGGGTTAGTAAAGAAACGAATTAACCGGGAAATTATAAATAATAAATCTAGCCGAATAATAATTATTAAGTAAAAAAGTTTACTAATAACCTTCTAATACCGTTTAATTAAATATTAGGGGGCTATTTTTATAAAAGGTATTAATTCTTCTTATATTATAGGAGTACTAAGGGCTTTCCTATTCTATACGAGGTTCTCTATAATTTTTAAAATATATTATCGTTAAAACAGCCAAATTAACCGTTTTAACCTATTTTAAAGGATCTCGATACTAAAAAACTATTAAAGATTATAACCGCCTATAAATTAATAATAGTCCTTAAATATAGCAATTACTTAATTAGTTAAATTGAGGTACTCTCCTTTATAGGCAATAATAATATTATTAATATAAAAGAAGACTACTACGCTATAATAAATATAAATATATAATTCTATAGAGATAGTTAAAAGGCTAATTTTTAAAAAGGTTCTAGTAAATTCCTTCTACTATAATAAGGGGGATCTACGTAAATTGTAGAGAGCCCTTAATAACTTTAATATCTTTCCTTTCTATCCGTATCTTTAGGGCGCCCGTATATAAATAAGTTCGTTAAAATATGCGTTAACGAAAGTATTAATAATATTATACTACTTGAGCTCGAAATTAAAATAAACTATAATAATTATTATAATCCGTAAGGAGCGGATTGCGAAGGTAGCTACGTATATATTATATACGCTATTATATTCTTATTAATCTTTTCATACTACTAAATAAATTTTATACTTTAAGAAGATTCCTTCTATATTAAATTTATATATATATACTTATATAAAATCGAAGGGGACTTTATTATTAATCTTCTACTTACTTTCATTAACCTATGCCTATAATTTCTTCTCCTTATAATTAACTATATACTCCTACTTAATTTAATAAAAGATAATATAGAAGGGATAATAATACAATTCTTTATACAATTTAGGGGGAGGAGGAAAATCTTACTATTAAAGTATAATTAATATATATATTATATTAAAATAATTAACTTTATTACGGGTTAACTTTAAATTTAGCGAAAATTCTTCCTTTAATATTTCTACCTTAAACTCTATAAAACGTAACTAATCTAACCTTCCTTTTAAAATAGGGTTATTTTTAAAAATAGCTATATTAAAACGGGAAAATATAATTAGGAAACCTCTTACCTATCTAAAATACTAATTATAAATCGGCTAGCTCTCTTGTAGTTAAGAAGTACTTAACCCGCTAATAAGAAATAATATTAGACTTTTTAAAGGAAATAGATATACGGCTTTAACCTCCTCCTCTTTATTTAATATTATATCCTACTAACTATTATACGACTCCAATATCACGGGGTAGGATACTGTTGGGGGTGAGGTTGGATAAACGTAGTTGTATGAGGAAGGAAAGTAGGAGGAGGGAGGAGTGCGGTCTAAATATAGGGCAGGCTATGCCGTACCTAGGATCTAAACCGAGGCCTACTAGTGCATACGTATATACGGTCCTATTAGCTAATAACTAATAGATTCGACTATACAATGCCTAATACTATATACTATTATAAGTAATCCTATAATACTACCTCCCTATAAAAGAAGTTTATAGAACTTTAAATAATCTATTTAATATATATATATGAAATAATAGAATTTTATTTCAATCCCCGTCCTCTAACTCCTCGATTTATAATTAAATGCCTACGACCCGCGATTAAACGGCTATATTATTATTATCTCCCTACTAATAAATCTTAATTTCTAACCGTACTTCTATATTCCTTATCGGGGGCCGCTTTCCCTACTAAACTTCCGCTAATCTCCTAAATATTTTATAGAAGAATTCGTCTATCTTTTTTACATCCTCTTCGGATAAGGGTTTTAATTCTTAGTTTATAATTTTAATTACGGACTTTCGTACCTCTTAATTAGCTATAATATCCGCTATAACGGTATTAATTTACTCCTTCAAATCGGTAATACGTCTAAAACGTTTCGGGGGTAATATTAGGGCGGGCAACGCCGTATAACGTATTTAAAGTATTAGGGCCCTCGTTATATAGTGTATTTAAGGTGCGGGTAACGCTGTATAGCGTATTTAAAATACGGGCGATATTATATAGCGTATTTGGGGTATTAAGGCCCTCCGCTCTTAAAGTATAATTTTAATTTTTAGTTAGCTTTAAACCGCTAGTAGGATAGGGGTATTTAGGTAATCGCAATAAAATGCGATAACGGAGTCCCTTATTCCTTTAACGTTATTGAAGGGTTCGTCGGTAGGGTTGTAATATTTCTACTTTATAGTATAGAACTAATAATAATTGCCTCCCTACTAGAAATAATTTAAAAATTTATTAAACTCTTACTCTGCTACTTCTTCGTAATTATTTATTCTAATTATAATTCTACTTTCGTTAGTTCGTACGTCGCCTTATAAGTCGGTTTAATTAAGGAGGCCTTTATAATAAAATTTTACTATAAAAACGTAGAATATTAGCGAGTATTTTATATTAATAAATAAAATTAGTTTAATATTATAAGATCGCGCTTAATCTATTTTAAAAGGGCCTTCCTATTGTAGGCATAGTTTATTATATAGTCTGCTATTATTAAAATTAGTCGTATTAAATATAATTAGGTTTCTAACGCAGTATTTTAATACGTTAAACTAATTCTTATTAATATTAGCCTCGTATTAGTCCTATACTTTCTTTGTAAAAGTATATATATAGTCCTAAATAGCTTCGAAACGAGCGAATAGTTCGTTAGCCTTTAAATATTCTTTCTACTATACTAGCAAAAAATTTTCTAATAGTACGACCGCTACGGATTTAATACTTATACGGGGGTAAAAACCGTAATTAATAAAGAATAGAATTATACTTATAGTTTCGAATACTATATTATTACTTACGAACTCCGTTAATAATAGTTATTATACTTAGTCCGTTTATGCCTAATTAATAAAAATACGTAAATATTATTCTATTTTTATATTAATATATTCCGTCTAAGTATTCGTTTAAGGGTAGAAAGCGGAGTTCAATAGCCTTTTAATAGCTAGGTATTTATAAATAGTAGATTAGAAAAGAGAGATAAATTATAAGCTACGGTCGGAAATGATAATATTAAATAGGTTGTAAAGGGTATAAATATAATTAATAAAATGGTCCGTTAATTCTTCCGCTTTTATAGTAACGGTCGGGATATAATAACGTATCTTTATTAAACAGTCTATAATAATAATAATATATTTAAATTTCTAGCCTAAATATAAATTTTTTAATAATAGAGAAATATAATTAAGCGAAATATCCGTCTATAGTACGTAAACTATAAATATAGGTTTAAAATAGTTTACTTTAGTTCGTCGTAATACCTTCGTTTTCGAATATACTAAGCAACTCTTATAATAAATTCGAACGGCTTCTACTATATTTAACCAATACTAATATTCGTTTATTTATGCCCAAATTTTATCTCTGCCTAAATAGCTAGCCGTTAGCGATAAATAAGTATAATAGATAAGTAGTAAATAAGTAACGGTATTATTAGGGTTAATAAGTACCCTCTCTTTATAATAGGCCTTGCCTCCCGCCGTAAAATATTTGGTAAAAACGATCTTAAACTTCTTCTTAATATAAGGGCGCTATTTAATATAATTTAAATCCTTTAAGTAATTAACGGCCTCCTATATTAAAGTTAACCGATTGTAACTCTCGTTAATAATATCGTTAATTAATTTATTTAATTCCTTTAAAGTATTTAAGGAAAAAAAGAATACTTTTTTATTAAAATCGAAGTCGTTGCTAATTGTTATAGCCGATAAAGAAAGGCAACCCTCTTTAAAGCGGGTAGGGTTAATAAACTTATAGTTTTTTACTTTTAAGCGATAATTGTTTATATTTAGAAGTATATCCTTTAGCTTCCTATTTAGTATATTGGGGCGAAGATTTCGTAACCGTAATATATAGAGGATTGAAAAATTGAATTATAATAGAAATTATAATTACCGTATATAGTGGAGTATAAACTATTTATTTATTGTAAAAGTCTTTAAATTCTTATAATCCGTAATAATATTAAAAAGTTATTAGGCGCCTTCTAATTTTAAGCGCTACTCTTCTAGGGCCTTAATAATAGCGAAGAATTCTTTATTATAAATATTATAATTATATTCTACTATTAAATACTGCGCTAAAAAATACGCGACTAAGTAAAGCTTATTATTATCCCTATATTAGGAAAGGGTATTTTTAAAAACCTAATTCGAAGTATCGGTTTTAACGACTATCTTCTTAGACTAGTCGTAGATTTATAAGGTTAGGCTGCTAATAAACGCGGCCTTCAAAGTCTCAAAAGTAGATTACTATACTATAGTCTACAATTATTCTACGTCCTTTTTCGTAAAATCGTACAATAGTACTACTATTATTAAAAAACTTTTAATAAAACGATAATAGAAATTAGCAAATCCTAAAAAACTCTATAAAAACTTCTTTAACGTCGGGGATTATTAATTTATAATAACTTTAACCTTTATTAGATCTATTTCGATACTGCCAAGTATAATAATTAGTTTAAAATATTTAGTTTTCTTAGTATAAAATTCGTATTTATCGATATTAACCTATAGGCCGGCCTTTTCTAGGCGGGTAAGAATATCGTTTACATACTTCTAATACTCCTCCTCGTTATTTAAAAAGATGAGGATATTATTTAAATAAGCGGTCGTATATACGTCTAAAATATTATATAAAATATCGTTAATGTAATTCTAAAATATACTAAACGTTCTTTATAAGCCGAAAAGATAAATAAGTAATTTAAATAGGCCAAAGCGGGTAATAAACGCCGTTAACTATTCGTATCCTTCTATAACGTAAATATAATTAAAAGCGGCAATAATATTTAGTTTAATAAAAAATTTAACCTTATAAATAGTATTAAAAGTTTCTTTAATTAAGGGGAACGGGTAACGGCTTTTAAAAGTAACGTTATTAATCCCCTTATAATCTACGTAAATTTTAATACCTCTGCCTAGTTTTTATACTAGTAAAATCTAGGAAACGGTTTCTAATTACGAAGGACGGATAAACTTATTACGGAGATTCTCGTCGATTTATTTTTTAATTATATTTAATTCGTCGGAATTAAACGCTTTTAATTTTATATAGGGCGCCTATTCTCCCGGGCGGAATTCGATTTTAAAATTGTAAAAACAGTAGGGGGGTAAAACCGTTATATTATAAAATCTAAAAACGTCGAAGTAATTTTAATATTATTTAGGAAATTTCTCCTTAATTTAAACGTTAATCTTAGGCGGCTTATTAGCCTTTTTGTAAAATTTGGTTATATTTTCCTCTATAATATTAGCGGCGAATTTAATAGCTTTACAACGTTCGAAATCCTTATTTATATTACCGTTAAAATAAATATATTTAACGATCTTCGTTATTTAAATAGCAACTTTAAATCCCTTACTAGTATAGGCGTTAATTTATAAATAGTAACGTTTACTTAACAATTTCTTATACTTAGCGCTATTACCGTCCTAAATTTCTTATTCTATTTCTAAAATAAGGTTCGCCAAACTATTAAATATATTGTAATTATAATCGTAATTATATTTAATTCCTATCCTTACCCTTTTATTAACGACGCCTTTATTATTTTTATATTCTTTAAATTTTAGGGCGCCCCCCTCTACCTCTTTAACCTAGGCTTCCTCTTCTACCCTAGCCTCTTCTAAAATCTTATAGAATTCTACGTACGAAGTACGGAATACCTGTAGATAATACTTTTCGCATAGCTAATTAAAATTAGCGGCCGTTATATCTTTAATATTTACGGGGTTAATTAATTCGTTCTAAAAATATATCTTACGTACTATAACGTAGTAATAGGGGTTAAATCTTTGCTAGCCGGCTATAGTACGGTAAATAATAGGTTTAGTCCGCTTAAAAGCCCTAATAACGATATCTGTAATTAGGGCGGAATTTAAGGTACTAAGGGTATTATTTTCAATAGTATTAGGAGCGGGGTCCGTAATTAGGGTATTAAAGCCGATTACTTCGGTTATATTTTATACAGTTTTGTAATAATATATATAAGCGTACTTTTAAATTTTAAGCGCGTATTATAAAAAGGGTAAAAGGTTTATAGGAAGGTAGCGGTCTATATAGCGGTTAGTAAAGGTAATAGCGCCGTTTAATTATAATATTATAGGGTTATAAAATTTGAGCTATAGTATACCTAAAATAACGGGATAATCGTTAGTTAGGTCGTAGGCTAATATAGCGATTGTTTTTATATAATAACCGATCCGTAATTAAATTTTATAATAATAAGTAATAAAGTCCTTAGGTATACCGTCTGCTAAATATAAAACCTTTAGTTTAGGGAGCTTTAATAGCGGAATAATATAGCGAATAGTAAAACCGCGGTCGATAAAAGCGAAAGCGGAATATTCGCTATTAATTAAAATAGTATATTTACTTCGTTAATTATATAATCCGTAGATAATTTAAGTAAAAAAGAAGATAGAATTATTATTATAGCTATTTAAATTTGAATTTTTAAATTAAACTACTTTTAAATCTATTAAATTATTTACTTCCTCCTCTATTATTACTATAAATAATAATTTCTCTAAGCGATTTAATAGAGAGGTAGCGTATTTCCTACGCTGTATTCTATAAATTAAGTAGGAGTTAGAGCGGGGGGTATAACGGGAGCGGCGGGTTTATTGGTAGTAATGGCGTTAATACAAACGTTATTATTATTATTATTATTATAGTTAGTCTAACTTATAGTAGGTCTATTATAATTATTATTACTGCCTTTACTATAATAGTTATAGCGGTCGCACTCCTTTTACTCCTTAAAGATACCGATATTAATATTATTATAGTATTTATAAGCGTAATAATTAAGGTTAATATAACGCTTATAAAGACCGTTCTATATATAGTAATCGATAATTACCTTATTAATTATATAAGATAATTAGACGTTAACGGCCTTTATAGCCTTAAAATCTATAGTAATATTATTTTAATTAATAGTATATTTGGGGGTAATAGTATTATTAGTATTAATAGTACCGTTTTTAAAATAAATATTAGTCTTATTATGCTAATTGCGCTCTTTTAAATTAGTAGCGAATTTATAATAAAGGGTAAACTATCCGTTAAAATCGTTATAAGTTAGGGTATTTTACTAGTAAATAATAATATCGTAAATCTCGTTCGTAACCTTTATTTTTAGGTAATAGGTCTTTATAGCCTCGTTGAAGTTGTATTTATTAACGATAGTAATAAACTTATTTTCGAAATCGAGCTATTTCGTGCTTTTAGTTATTTTTAATAATTCGAAATCGCGATATATTTAGAAGGTAAGGTTTATATAATTGTATTTAATACCGAAATAAGTAAGGAGGGCCTTTACGCTTTCCTACTTTTATTTAGTCGGGTTTTCTTCTTTAATAATAAGTATTATATAGGGCAATAAAATTCTAAAGGTGTTGCCTCCAAGGTATAAAAGGATTTATATAAATTTATAACGCTTATTTTAATTGAATTACTAAGTATTTTAGAATTAGTATAGTTAAATTTTATTACGCTAATCCTAGAAAGCTTCGGTATATTTAATAATAAAAGTATCTTTACTAATATAAACGGCAGGGTCTTTATTTGTACGGGTTTTCGGGGTAATTATAGTAGTTTCGTCGTTAGAATTAAGGGCGGGGATAAAAGCGGGCGGAGTGATTTTATTGTGAACGGCTTTTTTAAGTGCCCTAATTTAAGTCTTAGTAATTATTTTAAATTTAATATTAGTTTCGTTAATTATAATAAGATTATTATAGAACTATTAAGCCTCCTATTAAAAGTTGGCGAATTTTTATTAAAGGTTAGTAAAAATATTTTCTTAATTAGTAATTTACTAGTAAGCGGCTTCGAAAGAATCTTAAGCAGCGCTAACGAATATATTAATTTAAATTAAGTCCGTATAAATTAATTAAGTAAGAATAATAATAATGTAGGAAAAAGTAGTATATTAAATAAATTTAAAAGCGGTATTAAAGACTTTTTCCGCGATTAAATTACTTAAATATTAGAAAGCGGTACTATTAAAGGTTTTTGTAACGTTTTCGAAGAATTATTTATATTTAAAGCCGATAATAGCATTAATTGTAAAGATAGCGACGTCGAAATTAATAATAGGGGTTGCTATTTAAATAATTATAATTAATGCTTACTATTTTGTAATGTAAGTACTTACTACCTTATAGCGTAAATAGTATCCGTTAATTACTTTATAGTAATAAAAAAGAGGTCTATTATAATATAATGAGAAAAGTATATTGTAGTACGATGAAAGAGAGGTATATCGTAGTACGATGAAATTGCAAGTTCGTTAGAAATATTTACGACGGCGGCGATAAATTTATTTTAAAATATACGTGCGTAGTATAATAATAAGGTACAATTAATTATTACAGGGTAGAATACTATTAGGGGTAAGGTTAGATAAACGTAATTATACGAAGAAGGAAAGTAAGAAGAGGGAGGAATATAATTTAAATATAGGGCAGGCTATACCGTGCCTAGGATCCAGACTGAGGCCCACTAGTACGTACGTATATGCGGTCCTATTGGCCAATAGCCAATGGACTCGACCATGCAGTGCCCAGTGCTATGTGCTATTATAGGTAATCCTGTGATATCTAATACCTCTTCTTACTCTTAAATAAGTATAAATTCGATCGGATTAATTAAAAATAAGTTAATAACGTCGATAATAATTAATATAAATTCGACCACAGGACCCTCGTCTTCGTTATCTTCGTCTTCCGCCTACCTAATAGGAAGAAGTTTAAAAACGTTAATATTTAATTAATAAAAATTATTTAATTATATAGCTAATTCTTTGAAGGATATATTAAAGGTATTATAAAGGGTTTAAATATTATTTATAAAGACTTCGTCTTTATTAAATACAATATTTTATATAGTAACTACCCTATTAATATATAAATTCTAAATACGGTAGATATTAATTAATTAATAGCCTACTAAATATTTAACCCAAGCGCGTTATTTTAATTTCCAAATCCTCTTTTAACTATATAGTATATCGATTGTAAGCGCGAAAACCTTATACCTGTATACCTTTAAATAAATTAGCTTAAATATTACCTATTATTACCCGCCGTTTTAATTTATTATATATACCGTCAAATATTCTTCTAGGGATTTCCAATTGAATTCCCTTCATAAAGTCCTATTTATAAAATAGGCTACCGCTATTATAATCTCTCTCTAAAAATTTTAAGGTAAATAAGCACCGTCTATTATTGCTACCGCCTTCTCCTTAATCGCACCCCCCGAACGTTCGGCGCCACCGTTCTAAACTTATAAATAAAGAGCTGAAGGCTCGATAATCGTTCTTCTTTAAAAAAGGAAAGTAATAATACGGGGTTTCGTTATTATAATCTTATTATCGCACTCGACTACCTTTACCTTAATTTAATAATATAATTACAAATTATTAAATAATAATATAATACGGTAATAATTAAATTTGTTAACCGGTTAAATAGGTAATAAAGTTATACGTACCCGGACTAATAATCTATAACGACTATTAAGTTAAAGATAATTGCTCCGCTAACCTTTATAATTAAATAAATAAAGAAATTAATTATAAATTTTATTTTTAAGCCTTCTAGCGCATTATAGACTTCCTTTTATATTTAGCACTTTAATTTAATTACCGTATAAGAATTGTAATAAATTAAGTCTAAACCCTTTAAACGGACTCTATATTCCTAATTAATTAATTAAATTAATATTTTTAAATTAAAGTAATTAAACCGAAGATATTAGTGCAAAATATCGCCCTCTTAAGGTTTTTTAACGGTCTTACTGTCATGGGGCTGATGCCCGTGGCTAATATGCCTGGCAATCGCCAGGCGAACTGCCGTGCCGGCAACCCTACTGTACCAGCAAACCCCTTTAGCCTGTACACCGTACGTCCCTTAAAAAGGATAGCTGGCCAGCTCGCCTACCCTATAGGCTCCCTTCCCTTCTTTCTTTCCTCGTAGAACCTTATCGATTATTTAAGCCAATACTTATACTAATTATATTACACCCCTTATATTAAATTCTACTTTATACCTATATAAACAGATAATAAATTCAATAGCGGACATTAGCAAATTCGAAACGGAGCTAATAATATCGAGCGTAATATTTATAATATTTATTAATACTATAATTAGATTTAGCGAAATAGATTTCGACAATATCGAATAATAATTTTATAACCCCTAAGGCGGCGAATAATAATTAGTAAAAAATATTATTACGAACAATAGCCTTATAAAAAACTTTATTAAAATACTTAACGGGAATATTACCCTATATAATTATATTAAGTCCCTTTTCTTTAATACTAATCCTAACCTAATCCTTATTCCGCGTTTAAATTTCAATCCCGCGGACCTAATTCCTACTAGCAGAGCCGCAGTAAATACTTTAACTACTACTACTAGAAACCCTACTAATTTAAACAGCGACGGTCCTAATACTTCTACCTATAGAAAAAAACCCTTCGAATTCCCTAAATAGAATAATTAACCCTATACCTTCTAATTCTATTTTAACCAATTTATTTAAATATATAATACTAATATTAAAGTAGGCCTCTATACTAATCGTAATACCGCTTAGTCCGAAATCCTTAATACCCTCCTTAACGATAAATAATTACTACTAAAAAGTTTTTAGACCGGTAAAACAATCCGCGGAAAAGAAGATTTAATTAATCTACTTAATTAAATTTAAATCATTTTTAACTCCTATTAAAACCGGGATACCACTCTCAATAAATTAGTTCGTATACACTAGAAAAATAGAAAACCTTTCACTACCTTCTTAATTACCTTTAATAATAAAATATTAAAGGCGGGTAATTATAATTAAGAAAGCCCTACTAAACTAATTTACTTTAACTATACCTCCAACTGGAAATTTTATAATAAATTCTTTATAATAAATCTTTTAAAAAATTACTACGCCTACGTAACTAAAATATAATATTTTACAATTAAATATAAATAGACCTTTAAATTTAAAGAGGACTACTATAAATACTTCCGCTTTTAAAAAAAACGCTCCTAGGGCAACAATATTTACCTTCCTACCTCTAACGTTAATACCTAATAATTTAATACTTCCCGTTAATAAATATAATCTTCCTCTTTCTCTATTAATAATTATCCTTTTAATTACAATAATAATACTATTATAAGATCTATTCGAATCGGCATATTTAATAGAAGTCGTAATAATTAAAGGCGAAACAATTTAAATTCGGCTATTTCCTTTAAACGTACTAAGTAAGTTTCTAATAAAAAGCGCTAAAAGTATAAAGATAATAACCTATATTTCTATTATAGAACTTCTAATTATTAAATAAATAATTACCTTTACTTACCCGCAATCCTTCCTAATAATAATAATAGCGGGGTTCGTATTTAAATAATTCTTACCGAAGTCCTTTTACTTTTAAAAAACGACGACGAATAAAATTCCACTTCCAAATAAGGAAAAAAATAATTCCGGAACAAAATCGGACCCCAGAGCTTAAAAATATATTAAATAAAATAAAAAAATTCAAATTAAATTCGTAATTAAAAATAAAACCTATATTAATTCCACTTATTTTAACGACTGTAATTTATTCTATGCCTTTATTAATAAAGGTTATTAATACTATATTATAATTAGTAAGAAAATTATTAAAAATCTTCGAATTCTAATTGTTCCTATTAAATTTCATTATATTAAGGGAGCTTCCGCAATTATAAAAGGAACTACTATCTAAAGTCTTATATACTTCCTAACGGAAATTAATAATTATATTTACCCTATTTGTACTTATATTATTCTACTATTAAAATTCCCAATTATTTTAAGAAAACCGTAATTAAAGGCTATACGTACTTATTCCGTTCTTTATAAAAAGCGGATATATATAAGGATTATAAATTATTAAATCCCGTACATCGGTAAAAAGTAGGTCCTGGATACGGAATTTATAAAGGATATTAAGTCCGCTATCTATATAATAGTAACTATTTTTATAAGTTATATTCAAAAGATTAGAAAAGAATTCGGGAATAAAGTAATAGAAGAGGCCATTTATATTATAAATTTAAAAGACGTTAAGAAGGCCTTACGGCTAAAGATAGTTTATATTAAAGATTAATTCCGGAAAATAATCCTAAAGAAATATTATAACTTCTTACTTCTTTAAATAAAGTAAGAGGCTAATAAATGTAACCCCTACCGTCCTAAAATCGACTACAAAATTAAAATTAAAAAAAATAAGGACGGTAAAAAATTACTAATCCTTTTTAGTCCGCTTTACAATATAATTTATAAAAAAATTTTAATTTTAAAAAAAATATTTAAAAATCTTTTAAATAAAGGTTTTATCTATATTAATAATTTGGAAACTGGAACCCTAATACTTTTCGTATAAAAACCGGGCAGCGGACTCCGCTTCTACTTTAATTATTATACCTTAAACGCTATTATATAAATAAATTATTACCTTTTACCGCTTATTAGCAAAATGTTCCGTATTTTAAAGGGAATTAAATAATATATAAAGGTCGATATTATATAAGCTTTTTATAAAATTCGGATAATTATAGGAGAAGAATAGAAAATAGTATTTCGGATATAATATAAATTATTCGAATAATTAATTATACTTTTCGGGCTAATTAGTATACTAATAACGTTTTAATAATATATTAATTATATCCTTTATAAATATTTTAATAAATTTTATACGGCTTATATAAATAACGTCCTTATTTATATTTTAAATATTAAAGAAGATTACGAAATTAAAGTCCGCTTAATATTAAAGAAGTTTTTTAACGTAAGCCTCTATTTAAACCCGGATAAATATAAATTTATAATTAAAAAAATAAAGTATTTCGATTTTATTGTTTACGCGGGCGTTAACGTATAAGCCGACTTTAAAAAGGTTAAAGCCATTCTCGAATAATTTTTATTTAATTCTTAGAAAAGTATTCGTAATTTCCTTAAATTTATTAATTATTATAAAATATTTATATTATAATTTTCGAAGGTAATAACCCTATTAATAACGTTTATTAATAAAAGGGTAGCCTTCGAATAAATTAAAAAATATAAGAATACCTTCTAATTATTTAAATTACTATTTACGAAGGCCCTAATCCTTATAGAATTTAACCCTAATAAAAAAATATTCTTAAAGACTGATTATAGTAATTTCGTATTAAATGGAATTATTTCGTAAAAAGTTAATAAATTTAGAAAACGGGCGGTTATTAATTACCACTCGCGGAAGTTAAATCCTATAGAACGGAACTATCTTATCTATAATAAAGAAATATTTATAATTATTAACTATTTAGAATAGTAATCGGCTGAACTACGTAATTATAAATCTTTTATTATTTTAATTAACTATTAAAATTTAAAATACTTTAGAAAAATATAGCGGCTCTTTAAATAGCAAATTCGCTAAATCAAATATCTATTATAATTTAACTTCGGCATCGAATATTGGCTAAGTAAGGAAGGGGTAGTCCCCGACGTTTTATCCTGGCGGGAGTAGGATATACCTATTAAATAAAATTATAAAGCCTGCGACTTATAAATAATACCGGATTCTATTTTCGAATTTTATAATCCGTTCCGTATTTCCGCTTCCTAGGTCGTTTATACTGGGAAAGAAGGTATAAAAATATTTAAAAATCCGGATTTATAATAGTTCTAAAATTAAACGGCCCTTAAAAACTCCTTATACTAATAAATTAAAGCGGTAATTTAAAATAACAAACGGTACTTTAATTTATCCCTAAAATTAAAAATATAAATCGCTAACTATAATATTAATTTTTATAGTCGGCTCCGCTACTAAAGCCGTCTTTAAGTCCTTAAAACGCCCGTTTATACCGAATCCGACTCTATTAACCTTTCGGACTAATTCTAATAATTTAATACCCTCTATATAATTCTTATTTAAATTATTTACAATTCTTATATTTTTAATTACTTAAGAAGAGAAAGTACTATAGTAGCGCTTATTCGATATTTCTATTAGCCGTTCCTAAAGGCTTATATTCGGTAGTTCCTTTATAATTATTATACTTATAATTCTATAAAGGTTTAGAGAAAGTAAAAACGAGGTTTCTTATAATTGCTACCAATCCTAAAATAATTTAATAGGGAAATTTAAATAGATTTTATTACGGACTTCCTAAATTCGAATAGTAATACCTACTTTTAAATTATTAAAGACCGGTTCAATAAAAATATTATCCTCGAACCTATACTTTTTATAAAGGCCAAATTCTATACCGAACGGTTTTTCTAATATTTCGTTAAATATTATAATATCCTTAGATTTATCGTTAGTAATCGGGGTTCTAATTAAACTAGCCGTTTTTAAGTAAAATTCTACGAATTATTTAATATTAAGCGCCTTTTAAATATAGTTTGTCACTTATAAATTAATAGTAGCCTAGAATATATAAATTAAGAAATATATACTTATTTTTAAACGGTCGTTAATTATATTTAAAATAATTAGGATAAATAGTATTTAATAGCCTAATTAATTATTAATAACCGTATTAATACCTTAATTAATATAAGCCTATTCTTTACTATTTATAGATTTAATATAAAATTCCTAATTTCCGTTATTAAAAAGCCTACGAACGGACCTCCGCTCTTTTCTTCTAAAAAGCGAATTTATTAATTTATTTGAAAATTATAATAAATTATAGACCTATATTAAATTACTATAGTAGCGACCGCTTAATAATAAGAGAAATTCGCTAATTAATATTATTAATTAGCTGAATGCTTCTAAATTAGGGATAAAATCTAGTTCAATTTTAAAAATTATAGTACCGATCGTCCTAAGAAGAAATTAAATTAATTATATATAAAATATATAATTTCGAAAATTCTTTTTCCGTACGTTATAGAATTCTCTAACCTCCCGTAAATTATTTATAACGTCTTTTATATAAATCTTCTACGGCGGGCAACTTAAAATCCGCTACTAAAGTAAAAATTCACTAATAATTAACCGCTAACTATAAAAGTAAAAAGAAAATTCGAATAATAAATAAAAGAAATCTTTTATATATTTATTAACCGTAGGAGAAAGAGATCCGTCCATAAAGTTTTAATTAAATAAAAAGGGTATTATAATTCTATTTAAGAGCCTTTAATAGAATTTAAAGAAATAAAGGCATTTAATAAATTCGAAAGTAAATATAGAATAGCGGATACTAATAATGGACTAGTTAACTAATATGTTAAAAACTTTCCCCTAAGGGATTTTACGAATAGAGTAAAATTAATTAATTATAAAATTATAAAACGAAACGACGAAGGGGAATAATTAATAAATAGTACTAAAAAAAATTCAAAATTAATTAAAGCGAAGCCCCGAATATACTAAATATCCTTTATTATTTTATTATTTAATAAATCCTCGATATTTTAATTAATATTAATTTCTATCTTCCTTCCTCTAATTAAATTTATATCGGTAATAGTATATAAGTTATATAAGGTAAGGCGAATATTTTCGGCGTGGGGTAAAGAGAATAAGGATAGTAAAGGACGGATTTTATTAAACGGGTAAACGTTAAGGGGTAAATAAGTAGTATCCTACTACGAAAGTATATTAAGGCTCGAAATCTTTTTAAATTATTTAGTAGCGGTACTATTATAAATATATACCCGGCGCTTAAGAACGGTAGAAGACTTAGTAATATTCTTAATAGTAGTAGTAAAAATAGTAAGAAAAGTAATAGCGGAGGTAAGGGAAGCGGTAGTAAGGGCGGCGGGAATAATAATAGCGGGGGTAGAGGAGGAAGTAACGGTAGTTCTCTCTTCGTATTCTTTTTAATTATTATAAACGACTACTACATTATTAAAATTATATTAGATAGTAGTATTAATAACCTATTTAATAAACCCTATATATTCTTTAAGGGTTGCTACCTTCCCTTTAAATTTAGCGAATTCGGTTACCTAATCTTTAAAGACTTAGACTTTAGCAACTAAGGAAAATAACGGACTTTCGAATCTAATAAAGGAAGACCGCTAGCAGGCTATAATAAATTTAAAATTAACCCGAGCCTAAAAATTATTAGTAGAATAATAAATATAAAAACGGATTAAGTAAGAAGAAAAAACTTATATAAGAATACTAATATCTTTAGCTTCCTTTATAGCTATTAAATAATTAAGCGTTTTAAAAATAGCGATAAATAATTCGTATTTAAAACCCGGAACGTATTTAACTATATATTAAATAATAAAGAATTTCTAAGCCTATTTTAATATCGGTTTATAAAATTTTTTAATATATTAATATATTAAATACGTAATAGCCGTACTATTAGCGGCGGAAGTAATATAATTATACTTATTAATTAAATAGTATACGTACTAATTTAAAAGCGGGGTAACGGCGGCGGTAATAGTAGTAGTAATAATAGTTTTAATAATAATCTCTCTACTAATTTTAATAATAATAATATTCGGGCGGGCTTAAATTAGTTTAAAGACGGCGTAGCGGCGGGGCGCGGGCGAAGGAGTAGGCGGAATAGGAAATAATAAAAATAATTATAATTATTATTATATACGCCGAAACTATTAGAATTCTAAGAAGTCCTATATTATATTAAGGGTAGGGGTAAAGTTAAATATTTTAATAATTATAATAAATTAAATTAGGAAGTTAGCGGATAAATAATATAAAAGTGGGGTAAAAATAACGAACGGTATAATAATAATTAAGGGCGGTAATAAACGAAGGAGTATAATAGTAAATAAACGGGAAGAATAACGGAAAGGGGTAATAATTGTAATAATTATACTAAAAAATTGAGCGATGGGGGGGGGGGATACTTACAACGTAATATAATAATAGTTAGAGGAGGAAAGAAGAGAAGGAAGGAGAGAGGGAGAGAGATTTTATAATTAAAATAAATAGGCGCGTGCTACTAGAAGGGGTTTATCGTCTAATATTTAGGATATACGTAATAGGTTACGCTTATATATCTAATTATTTAATTAAAGAAGAAGGGGGGGGCTAATATTATAGGGCTAATACCTGTAGCTAATATACCTAGCAATCGCCAGGCGAACTACCGTACCGGTAACCCTGCCGTGCCGGTAAACCCTCTTGGCCCGTGCACCGCACATCCCTTAAAAAGGACAGCTGGCCAGCTCGCCTGCCCTATAGGCTCCCTTCCCTTCTTTCTTTCCTCGTAGAACCTTATCGATCGTTTAGGCCAGCACCTGTGCCAACTGTGCTGCACCCCTTACACTTACTAGTAAATTAGTAAAATCGTACGTAAAAAGAAGATTAATTAGTATGTATTTCGAAAAAAAAATATTCTAATACAAATTATTTAAATTTTAAAGAGAGGTTATAAATAAGAGAAACTCTATTCGCACGGGGATAAAACTCTATTCGCACGGGGAAAAAAAAAGTGAACTTCAAAGTCTTTTTTGGAGCACTGAAACGTTCTAGACGAAGGTAAAAAGTATGTAATATTTTTTCTCATTTTTTTCTCTATCTAACAACACCTCTTTGAAGAACGCACATACTCAGTAGCGTAAGAAAACCTTAGAGAAAGGAAACTATTATAAATAAATAATAAGGAAAATAAAAAGTCCAAAAGTTCAGAAAAAAAGTATTTAGATAACGCTTAGGGCTATGAAGTTGGTACTTACCTTGAAAAATCCGTCAAAAATCGACGAGTAGTTTAGTACTACTTTTAGTTTTATATACTAAGGTTGGATTAAGTTATACTTAGAAAACCAAAGTGGATCCCCGTGCGAATAGAGTTTTATCCCCGTGCGAATAGAGTTTCTCATAAATAAAGGAATTATTCGAACGGAAATATAAATAACCGAATTTAATAATTTAATCCTAATAAAATCCTCTTTCTAATAATTTTCTTAGGGAAATAAAATTATAAACTATCCTTAATATAAATATAACGTCGTCGAATTTAAAACTTATTAAATAACTTTTATTATCATTTATAATTAAATAAATTATTCCGTACCCTTCGATCGTAATAAACTTATCTCTTACCTAAATATAATTTCCCTTCGCCGCTTTTATAAAGCCTTTAGAACGGCCGGCCTTATGAAAAATATAAATTATCGTACCTAAATTAAAAATCGCTAAATTTCTTAATAGGTATTTAGGCCCTTTATATTAAAGTTCTAATATTAAAAAATTCGCTTCGCAATCAATACTACTAATATACCGACCTTTTAATTAAACGCCGCTAATACTCTTATCGAAGGTAACTCCCGCTCCCTCTTTATTTAAAGTCTTTATTCGAATCTCCTTTACTTATTAAACGAATTTATAATCTTTCGAACAATTTTCTCTAATGTAATTTATAAAGAAGGGGGATTCCTGTTATTAATTAAGGGCTATAAATTAATTAATATATTAATAATTCTCTAAATTATAATTTATATATTCGTAAATAGGATAAACCCTCTTCGCCCGCTTTCCTCCATAATTATAAGAGGCGCTAGACAATCTTTTATTATTCTACTCCCGGGAATTACTAGAATAGGCGTCCCTTTTAATTTCTTCGGCAAAAATAGTTCCAATACCGAACGTACTGCCTCTTAAAATTTAAAAGCGACTTTTACCTTATAGAAATATATCGGTAATAATTTACTTAAATTCCTAGGACGCTTTTTAATACGTATAAATCTTACTATTCGGGTTTATATAATATATTAATTTAGGGAATTTTTTCACGTTTTTCCTTTAGCTAAGGACTACGGGGTCATTAAAGGAGTAGGGTAGTTCATCATAAGTAGGAGTAGATTAACTGCTTAGTTAGGTGCTATTAGTTATAGGTTTGAGCCTTGAAGATAAAAGGAGAAGGAATTTCCTTCGAAATTTAGGAAGTGAAATAAGTAATTTAAATTAAATAATACTCCTTCTTAGAAGAATATATTCGAATTCTGATCCCAAATTCGTTTTCCTATACTAAATTCATTCTTCCTTTACTTCGTAATCCCCTCTTAAGAAGATTAACGTTTAAATTTACTCCCTTAACTTCTCTTAAAAATCCGTTAAAGTACAATACTTTAATATTAACTCTAATTTCCTCCTAAATAATCGATAATTAATATATAAAAATCTCTTCGTCTTTATTTTACAAATAAAATCCATTTTATAATCAATCTACTCTCCTCTTTAAAATATTAATTCTTATAATTTTTATATTAATTAAATTAGTTTTTTTATAGTAGGGAATTAATCTCTCTTCCTATATAGTATTTTCCACTCTAAATTAAATAGTAATAAGGACAAAATAAATTTCAAAGTCCTAACTAAATTAATTAATACGAATTCGAAGAATCTTCAGCCGAGACTTCTCGTAAACGTTAAAACTATCTCCGCTTCCTTCGGAATATTAATTTAAAAGCCGAAAATTGAATAATAAGTAATTAATTACTTTTCTCGGTAAAAATGTCTTTTATTCAATTTAATAGAAATTTTAATTCCGGATATATATAAATTTTAAATTCTTTATCTAATTTATAATTTACTAATACCTTTCAACAAATATACTAACCCTTTTCCCCTCTTTAATTAAACTACAATCGATATAGAATACGAAAACGAACTATTTCGAAATATTAATTTAATAAAATAATAAATTAAAAATTAAAGAATTAGTAATTTAAATTATATAGCAAATTAAAGACTACGAATTAATAATAAATAATAGATCCCCCCTTTACTACTTCTACCTATATTCAATATAAATACTTATAATTTATATACCGAATTCCTCTTTAGAATAATCGTAACCCTTTTAAAGTATATTATATTAATATTTTAAATAATTTTAACTAACTTTTTACAAGTAGCTAACTTCTTATTAGAAGTAAGTACGGTTGGAAGGGTAGTATTTACTTCCTATTACGATAATAGTTACCGCTAATTAAGCGAAATTATAATCGGACCTCTAAATTAATATAATACCTAATACCCTAATTACCTTAATCGAAATATAAATACTTTAATCCAAATAATATAAAAGTATTTAAAGGATAAAAAGTATTTTAATAAAGGATATTAGATCTGCCCGTCTCTAAATAACTATAATAACCTAAAATATAATCCTATATAATTACTAATATATCTCCCCCTCTATTATAATACTTTAACCTAAAGACCCCTATTTTATAATTAATTATTACTAAATATTTTATCTAATACTTCTTCCTCCCTTTCCGCTCCGAAGACCTTTCCTTCCCCTAGTATTTAAAAGCTTATTATACCGGGAATCTTTAACCCTACTACTTTCCTTACTAAAAGTAATACTATAATTTACGTCCGTAATATCAGCCCTAAAAAGAAGTTTAACAGTAAAAAAATCACTAAATATTTCGAACTCTTCGAAGAAGAAGTTAGATACGCTAACTTTAATAATAACGAATTTAAAATTACTACCTAAATTGGCTAATATAAAAAATAGCCTAAAGATATTACTAAGGGTATCCTCTACTAATTTAAAATTAATACTAATATTACCTAGGAAAACTTCACCTTAGCCTTTAAAACCGCCTATAAAATTAAAAATCCTAAATAGACCAATAGCGCGTTTATTATTTTAAAAAAGTTTTATATTAAATATATCCCCTATAATAAAATAAAGATCGTTAACGCCATTTTTAATTATTCTACCCTTCTCGCCCGTCAATTTTCTACTAATTATAATAATATTAAAGATCTAACTATTAAAAACTTCTATAAAAAACTATATATTAATACTAAATATATAATTATTATTTTTATATATAAATTCAAGGAAGAAATCTATTAAATAAATTAAACTACTTTCGCTAATGAATTTAACGATTTTATTATTAAGTAATTTAATAAAATCAATATTTTTAAATCTTCGGCCTCCTCCGATTCTAATAAAAAAGAGATTATTATTAAAATATATAAATTTTCTAGGAAGGTTATTAAATTTAATAATAATATCTCCTCCGAAGATAATAATACCCTAATCGTTAAGAAAATTATTCAAATCATTACGAAGGAGCCTGTTAAAAAGTAATCCGCTATTAATAAAGCTATAAATAAATTTGCCAATAACCTTAGGAAATTAATAATCTAAATTTCCTAGAGTATTCGCCCCCCTTCCTAAATACCCCCTTTTACCCTTTAATAACCTATTATCTATTACCCTTCTTAAATTTAATACCCTCTTATTTAAATTAATACCGTTTAAACTAACGTTATACCTATTAGTAGCTTTAGTCGAAATAGAATTTAGTACTCGTTATCTAGTAATTATTAATTTTTTAATAAATATTAAAGGGTTTATTATTAGTATAGAAGAGATTACTTTATATATAAATACGCTAAGAAGGATATACACCTTATATACGGATATTATTCTTTTTAAAAGGCTTAGGTTTCTAAGGGTATACTATTTATCGTCTTCTTTAGCCTTAGTTATAATTACAAGAATTATATAAATTAAAAATTATATTATATTACATAAAGATAAAGGAAGGTTAAAGAATTACTAAAGTCTTTAATCGCTTTAGAACTAAATTATCCCGTTTATTCTAACTTTAAGAATTAGGAATTTAAATAGTATAAGGGTAGAGATCCTAATAAACCCAACTACGTTCCGAAGTTTAATATCTTCTATTAAAGTACTAAAAGAAAGTAAAAAGAAATATAAAAATTAAAGGGGAAGAAAATATTAATTTTAATTAATATTATTTAAATTAGGAAGTATAATTATGTTTATAGTCCAATATTAAAAGTTCGAAAGTAGGTCGCCTCTATATATATTATTTTAATTAGAAATAAGGAATTCCTTAGTAAATTTCCGAAAGTTATAAAATTAATTAATTCGGGAAATAAAGTCGAAATTAATATAATACCCCTAACTTCTATAATAATCGTTACTTTTAAAAAGACTAAAAAGGTTTAGGTTTCCAAAGGTAATTCCTCTAATAATACCCTTATATTTTTATTTATCCCCCCTATTTTAATTATTAATATAATTAAGAAAGGGGTTAAATATAATATTAATATTATAGAAGAAAAATAATCCGCTTTTAAATTTACTATTAAGAAAGTTAAAAAGGTTTATTTCTTTAATTAATTTAGAAATCCTAAGGTCTACGACAATATTACAGATTTAAAGGAATTTTACCTTATAATTACAAAGTTTATAAACGCTAAAGTTTTAATTATTATCGAAAATATTATTAAATATAATTCCGTTAATATTATAGTTATTTATTATTAGGTAAATCTATTCGTTAATACTATTTATAATAATAATTATAACCTGCTTAAACTTAAATTTGAATATAATAGTAGTACTACTTATAATAATACCCCGGAAATTAATAAATTCGTCCTTATCGTACCTAAAGGACCTATCGTACTTAAAGGACTTATTTAGGTCAATATTATAAATATTAAGTAGAAATTTACTTGTAATTATACTTTAATTAATCTTATCGAATTAATAAAGGAAAACGTTTAAATTATTTATAATTAAATCGACTGGCTAATATTTATTAATATTCCTTTAAAATAGTAAAAGATTAATAAATTTAAAATTAAACTAATTAAAAGGGTATTACTCCGTAACGCCTCTATTAATATCGTTAAATACATTAAAATATTTACTTTAATTTTAAGGAATAAGGTTATTCCATTCTCTACATTACTTATACTAATGATCTCCGTTAAAACGAAAGGAAGGGAAAAGATTACCGCCTTATTTAATATAAGAGCTAAATATAATACTATTTATAAAAAATTAGTAAATTACTTCGGCCTAACGAATATTAATACCGAAATTACTAATATTAATAATAACAATAATTAGAAAGGATTCTTTAATAAGATTTATAAGAAAATCTACCTATTCGACAAAAGTAAAGAAATTTATTTCTTTATTACTAAAAACTATTTACCTAATTATAAGATTATTCTAGGTCTACCCTTCTTTTAAAACGCTAATATTCATATAAAATACAACGAGAACGGGAAGAACTATACCTCTATTACTATTAATAGGATAATAATCTATACTATTCTAACCGTTACCTCCGAAATATATAAAGGTAATAAAAATTTCGAAGCCTAGAAGTCAATTAGAGCTAATTAATAGGTTTAATTCCCGAACGGTATTTACAGCCTCTATATAATTCGGTAGGGATAATACCATAAATATTAATTCTGTAATAAAAATAGAATTACCGAATTAAATAGAATTTAAAGAAGATAATAAAAAAATTACTATATTTACAGATAAAATAATAAAAAATTTAATAAAAATATTATTTAAAGAAAAGGGAAAGTATAAAGTATTACGAAAAATTTAGAGGATTATTAAAGAAGGAAACGCTAATTCTAAGGTTAATTCGGATTTAGAGAATATTATTTAACTATATTCAGTATAAAGTAGAGGAAAAGATTTTAGGCCTAATATTAAAGAAGATTCGGAGGAATTAAAAATAATAATTATTTTCTAGTAAATAAAGAAAAGGATTAAAAAAGTATTAGTAAAAGAATTTAAGAAAGCTATAAGGAAATCCGTAGGGAAAGTGAAGCAAATACTAACGATTTTCCGCATATAAATTAATATTATATATAAAAAGGTCAGCTAAAAAATTAACTTGATCGATAATACGGATTCTAATGGGTTAAAGCCGGTAGGAAACCCTAATTAGAAAATAAATAAATAAGCCTAAATATAAAAATAGTTCGCTAATATTCTAGAGAATTTCAATATAAAGTAATACAATTATATTATTTCCCAATTTATAAAATTAATTAGAAGGTTAAAATTAACTAAAGAATATTTTTAAACTATAATTAAAATAGTTTAAAGTATTTTAAATAATAGTAAAATTAAATTATTTACTTATATCCTTTATAATAGGGAATATACTCTTACTTAAGACTTTATAAAGTATAGAAAATTCAATCTTAATATAGTTCCCCCTTAGCAAATCCGTACTATCCTACATTCAACTTAGTAGACTAAAACTATCCCTATTCCTAAGGCTCTCTATAACTAAATTTGTAATCTATTTAAAGAAAGGATAAAAAAAAGAATTTTTAAAAAAAGCTACGCTACCTACCGAAATAATTAATTTCTCGTTACTAAGAAGGATAGAAGTATACGCTTAATTAATAATATTCAAAAGATTAATTAGGTTATTCTAAAAAATATAAATCTATTCCCGGGTTACGAAGAATTTAGCAAAGGTTTTAGAAGTTATAAAATAATCTCTCTACTCAATCTCTTCTCTAATTATAATTAAATCCCCTTCGAAAAGACTAATAAGGATATTATTACTTTCTCTATACCCCTTAGCCACTTTAAAATAACAATTTTACTTTAAAGAAATATTAATTCTATTACCCAATTTATAAGGGTAATAATTAGAATATTCTACGATCTAATTCCCGATATTTACTAACCCTACTTTAATAATATCTATATTAAAAGCCCTTAAATAGATTATAATAGGGAAGAAATTAATATAAAAAGAATTAGGAAATATATTTTAAAATATTTAATTAATATCGATAAAATTTTACTCAATATAGAATTAATTAGAAAAATTATTATAATTACTAAATCCAATTAATATTAGAACGAAATTATATTCGTAAAATACTTTTATAATCCTAATAAGAGATCCCTAAATAAAAATAAAATTATAAAAATTAATAAATAAATTTATTACGAATATTAACCGGATAAGAAGGGTAAAGAAATTAAATAAGTTAAAACTTTCATTGGAATTATTAAATACTATAAGATTTCAATTAAGAATTTTGATATTATTATAATCCCCCTTTATATATTAATAAAAAAAGGAATCGAATAAATTTATACCGAAAATAAGTAATTTATAATAAAATACTTTTAATACCTTATAACTACCGCCCTAATTTTAATAACCTTCGTTTACAACGACCCGAAGTATAATATAATTTACTTTATAATTAATACTTCGATTAAAAAATAAGGAGTAGTATTAGAATAAATCGGCCCCAATAATAAGAAATACCCTTATAAATTCGAAAACGGGATTTAGTCGGAGGTTAAAAAGCGATACGATACTACTAAGAGGGAATTTCGAAATCTCTTCTATACTTTTAAACGTTTACAAAAATATTTATTCGGCGTTCGCTTTATTATTAAAATAAATATTATAATCTTTATATATTAATTTAATAGTATTATTAGTAACGTCCCCGGTACCCTATTAATAAAATAGATTGCCTAAATTAAAATTTTCAATTTTAAAATTAAATATATTCTTAAAAGTAAGAATATAATTACCAATAATCTATTTTACAAACCTCTAAGGCCTTCTAATTTCTACAAAAAAGAATACGAAATAAATATTAACAATTTCGTAAATATATAAATTTATTCTATTTTCATTATTTATACCAATACCCTAAAATTTATTCTTAAAGGAAATTAATTAAACCTTTCCTACGAGATTTCTACCTACTTAATAACGTACAAGGTTCTTAACCGCTTAAATGGATCTACTTTTAAATATTAATTCTATAATAATATTATAAAATACTTTATTTCCGAAAGAATTTTCTAGCTACAACCGACGAATTTTTCACAATTTCTACAGAAATTAATTAATAGCCTTACAGAACGCAAGTAAATTATATTTCGCTATTATAATAAAGTAAATTACCAAAGAAGGGAAAGAATATATTATTATATTATTAAATATTATTATTAGAAAAGTATATATACTAACGTAGAAGAATTAATCTATTCCTATCTAACTTATTAGAAATATAATCCTAAAAGGTTTAAAAATAGATATTAATAGATATTTCCTAATATTTAACTTATAAGAAAATAGATTCTTAATATCTAATTTATACCCAGTATAAATAGAAAGAAAATACCCTTATTAGAAATTAGAAATAACTTTACTAATTACATAGAAGTTACTATTTTACCTAATATTAAAATAGAGAATATTTAAAGGTTTTTTAAATTAATCTTTTTCCGTTAGGGATTTCCTATTTCTATTCTAGTAAACGGTAACTTAGAATTTATAAGAGTATTTAAAGAAGTAATTAATTTATTAGGGATCCTAAAGCACATTATTACCCCTTATAATTCGAAGACGAATAAATTAAACGAATAAGGATATTCGATTATCGCCGCTTCCCTAACTAAAATAACCAACGGGAATAACGCTAATTAGAGGATATACCTACCCTACGTTCTCTTTACCAACCGTATAATAATAAGAAGTAATTATAAATATACTCCCTTTTAGCTTGCTTATAATTATAACTTAATTACCCCTATTAAATTTAATTTACCTTCTTAAAGAGTAGTAAATTAGGAAAACGATAATAAACGTATAATAAGAGAGGAGCTAATTTCTATTATAGCCGCTATATATATAGATATTAAATACCGCTTCGTTTAGGTAGCCGAGAAAGTTATAATAATAAGAGAAAAGGCTACTAATTACTATAATAAGTATAATTAGCGAAGGATAAGACTTCTAAATAGTTAAATTGAAGAGGGAGATTTAGTACTGATCTACGATAATGTCCGGCGTATTAATATAAATTCCAGTAGGAAATTGATTTATTAATAGAGAGGTCCGTATTGTATCCGCCGAATTTCGGGTAATGTTTATTATATTAGGACCTTCAATGGTATAGAAATTAATAAACCGGTTAATTCTTAGAAGATTAAGAAGTTTATTGTGAAGGATGGTATAATATTAGAGGAAATAGGATAGCGAGATTTAGGTACTAGCTTAAACGAAGAAAAGACAGTATTTGAATTATAGTAGGTAATAAGATTTCGTACTAAAGTATAAAAGGTAAAAGCGGTAAAATAGAATTAACGCCTAGAGATCCCCTTATTGAATATTAAGCTACCGGGTAATTAGGAAAAAGTAGACCCCGAAGAAGAGGAGGAAGAGCTTTAATAGAGGAACGGATTCCGAATATAATATTAGATCTAACCTTATAAAACGCTATAAACGATGAGGAGATCCGTATTCCGACTGAGATTTTTAATCCAATATTTTTCTATTCTTTTTTCTTTTTTCTTTTTATTTTCTTCTTTTTTCCTCCCCAATTTCCTCCTTATCCTTACGTATTAAAGATATATCCTTTTATTTCTTCCCCCTACTATTTTAATCCGAATTTATATCTTTTTATTTATTTATTTTATCTTTTTTATTTAAAAGCTCGAATAAAAGGAAATCCCCGCTAATTTTATAATACAAATAATCTTAACTTATTTCTAGTCTTAATATACTAAAGGCCTTTAGGGAATTACAAACCTGGGTAGGAACAGGTTTAGAATATACGATTGAGAAATTGGCGTATTACTTAAATATAATTGCTATTTTTGGTTTGAAGAATAACCTATTTTATAAGGCTCTAGAAGGGAGGAGATCCATTTAGGCTACCCTTCTAAAGGAAGATTCTTCCTAAGGAAGACCTATTTTTTTTTTCGTTAGCCATCTCTACCGCCTAAAAACTACTTCTAAGGCTACCTTATCCGTACTACTAATACTCTAGCTCAGCGGACACTTCCTTATATTCTTTAATTAAATATAATATAAACCTCGCTACTTACGAAGGTAATCTAAGCTACTAAAACCAAGGATTACTATTAAAGGCTACTTAAAACTATTAGAAAGGTTATTTAACTTGTAGGCTCGGGAAGATTATTTAAATACTAGAAGATCTTACCTTTTTAATTAAATAGTTTATTACTAATTACCTTACTAAAAGGTTTTAGACTAAGGGAAAAGAAATACCCGATCTCCTATTACTTCTCTTAAAGAAGACAATACCTTTAGGCTATTTAAAGTTATTATCAATTATTAAAATAGTATAATAAAGTATTAACGCTTAATAAAGGAAACGATACGATTTACCTTCTTAACTTTCTATACCATTTAAAACTACCGAGATTTAGGGCTGTTTAATTGAATATAAACTATTAGGGACAGATTTCTAATCTCTACCTATAAAACTACTTTCGACCATTCCATTACCGACGATTTATATATATAGAGCTAAATATTAAACCGATAAAATACCAATAAAGCTATTTAAACGAATAATACCCTCTAATAGTTAGTTCGCTATAAATTACCTCTTAACACTTCAATAACATTCCGGCTAGGCGTTTAAAAAGAAATTTCTACCCTTAGAGCGTAATATCTACGAAGGATAGTAATTTTACTCCTACTCTTTAAATACGTTTACGTTTTATTGCCCTCTATTCTTATTATTTTTACTTTTATCTACTTTTTTTCTATACTTTTTACTATTTCTATTACTAGAGTTTTTATTTTTTGTACAAAAGCGGTATTCTGGGCTTTAGCCGCTTTCGAAAGGAAGATATACTACGAAATAAGGAATATTACTATTACGTGGAGATTTATACTAAGGGAAGTATATTGAAGAATATATTATATAATATTATTTTTTCTCTGCTAAATTACCGCTACCTTTTTTTACCCCGCCCCGAAATTTTTTTATAAGATCTCCTCCTCCCTAAAGACGACCGACGACCCCCCTATCCTAAATTCGGAATTACTAACTAGGAGTATATTAAATATTATAAAAGGAACGAAAATATTTCCGAATTAGTTGATTATCCTTATTTTCGTTAGGAATAACTTCTTTTTTAATTAGTATAAATAAAGGAAATAGTTTCGCATTTCCGAATTTATTATTAATTTTAATACCCCTAATATTTAAGCCCTTCCCCTTTAACCTTAAAACCTCCACTTCGTACCGAATATATTTAAACTATTATATAAGATCCTAAAGTATAGGGATAGAATAATAAAACTATTAAAAAGGAATAAAACCTTCGATTAATATTAAAGAACCTCTACTCCTATTCTCAAATAGGAAATTATATTCTCTATTATAAAAATCCCTATAATATTAATTAAAAATTTTAAGGGCCTTAAGGAATTCTTAAGAAATAATATAGTCAATAGCCTTTTTAATATACTAATAGTAATTAATATAAATCCCCCCTTAATATTCCAGCCTATAGAAATATATCCGATAAAAGGAGCCTATATAGGAGGAGTCTCCTATTACTATCTATTAATATAAATTAATATAAAGGTTTTTTAAAGAGAACATCTTTCTGTACTGCTATAAAAGTTTTACGACATTGTCGCCCTACCCTTCCCGCGCGCTAAGGCACGCTAATATATACCAAAATTTTTAAACTAATTAGATTGTTCGTATCCATTTGAGTCTCTATAGTATTGTTAGCAAACCGTACCGCGCCCGCCAAGCCTCCAAATTTCAATTTATTATACTTAGATTTCGTATTATATTGACTAGTTTAGTAATTTATCGTTATTTAGCGATTTGTAGCCATCGTCGCATCGCATCGCTTCCTCCCCTATTATTATTATTATTACCCTCCCTATAATTAATTAAATTATTATCGCGTATTACGAAATATCGTTTAAGTAAATAAAGCGCTAGTATTTATTAATGGTAAGAAATAATCCGTTATTTTTTCTATGTATTTCCTTAATTAATTGTAACGTAAATAGCCGATGTAGCGACTTAGCCGACGGGCGTACGTAACTATAGTGGCGTATACTCTAGTTAATAAGTAATTGACTTTAATTTTATCGACCCTAGTTTAAGACCTTTAATAGGCGATATTTTAATCGAGTTTAGCGAATCCTATACCCCTAGCGAACTTCTTAGCGAGTTTTCTAACGAGCTCTCTAGCGAGCTTACCTTAACGCAATTTATAGAGATCGATAATGACGACGAGGAGACCTTTACCCTTTAATGCTACGAGTATAATGATTACCTTATTTTTAATATTTAGTACGAAACTTTCGATAAGTTAATTACGGCCGTATAATAGTAGGGACGTAAGTTTAGTTATAGTTTAGTAAAGGGTCGCTTTACGAATCCCTAGATTAGTATTGGTTATATACGTTGTAAATTCGTTTATTTAATTAGTCTTATTCGTAAGGCCGATAATCACTCTCGTTCTATATTAATATCGAAATAGGGATACTTTTAGTAGGGGAATATTAAATCGTTGAAGTATAATAATAGGAGATAGACTTTTTACTTTTATAAAGGTTATAAATCTTATAGTTACTTTCCTAATAATAAGTTATTTGTATATAGAACGTTTAAGGTTGAATATAAGGCTTTTGTAGTTTTATATTTAGACCGCCCTAGTATAAAGAATTATAAGATTACTAGCGAGTTGCGTAAGAAATTCCTAAACTTCTATTTTACAAAAAATTAGTTCGTTAACTTTTATTATCGATTTAAAAAGGAGGTAGAATTTAGATATAACCTTTTTTAATTTATTATAAAACTATTGAAGGAGAAGGGGGTTTATTTTGAAGTTAATTGGATTGACGAATTTAAAATTAAACTAATTACCCTCTTTTAGAATAATTTATAGGGAGAGTAAATATAGAAGTAGAATCCTTGGGTCTAAATATATAATAATATATATAAAATTAATAATAAAGGCCTTGCTTTCTTTTAGATTATTGGTATATATAGCGTTAGCTATATTTTTAGTTACGGTTTCGGGTTAGTTGATAATAAGCGGTAAGAAGGTTTTGATTAGTTTATAGATAAAGTTAATATTTGTTGTAAAGCTATTTAGGCTAATAATTTAGGGTTATTATTATAGATTACAATATAGTAATAAGGGTAGTTATTAAGCGAATTTACCCTTAAATAGAATTATAGCTCTATATTTTTTACGTTAATAAAAATGTAGTATTGAATATTAAGCGTAAATAGGATAAGAAGGTCGCCGCTTTAATTATTAATATTTATACCGCTATAATATAGGTATAAATATAGCGAGAAATATTAGTATCGATATTGGCCTAGCCTGCGCTAACGTAATTTAAATAAATTTAGAAAATTTTGACGATGAAGATCGAGAGGTGGTTAATAGTTTTAACTATTTAATAGATAGTATAGATTCGTTAGGGGCTATATTTAATATTGTAGAGTATTTAAGAGTAGGCCTTTATACTTTTTAGAAGTATATATATTACGCGTATATAGTTGACAACTTCAATTTTGCTTTTGAGAAGCTTTATAGTTACTTTGTATATTAGATTATAATTATTATATATTTGAAAGAGATTTATATAGTAGTAAAGGAGGAGTGGGCTATTTATTATATTAACGAGCGCTTAAATTTCGGCTATTGTACTATATCGTTTATTAAATTAGTAAATTGTATTTTAAAGAATTATATTATTAGCGGTAAATTTATATTTATCCTTATATAATTTATAATAAATTAATTATTTTTATTTATATAAGTTCGAATCCCGTTATTACTATTGTTATATAGAGTTTTAAATTATCCGATAGTATGAAAGAGAATATTGAGGATAAGGTTTTAAAGTAGATTGCCCGCATTAAACGCGAGTATTTCGCTTAGTTATAAGTAAGAAATATTTGTAGAGAGCTCTCTTAGAAAGCCTTCGATAAAATCGTTCGTTAACATTGTATTATATTTAGTACAGTCCTTACAGCGGTTCGGTTAGACCCCGATAAATTAGAATTATATATTAGTAAATTTATAGTATAATATAATTTATCCTACTTATATATTATATTCGAATCTTTTCTTAATTAAAATTAATTATTTTTATTTAATAAATTCGATTATTACCCCTTCTAGTAGTTTATTAGATCATTGAATAACGAGGATAAGTACTTTAAATATTAGGATTTCAATAAAGTAATTAAATTTAAAGGTCGACCTTATTATAATATTCCCTTCGCGCTAGAACTTCGTGTTCTCCAGTTAATTATGTTAATTAATATCTAAGCCCCCCCTTTTTTAATTATATTAGTTTAATTCTAAGCGGTAGTATTACGACTTCGAGGAAGGCTTCGTTTGTAGCCTAGCCGCGGCCGCCAACTTAGGGCAGGCCGAAACCTTATTGCCTCGATACGAATAGCGCTATTTATTTAGCGAAACGTATTTGTATAGGAAGGCGTAGACTTTGAGCAAGCGGATAAAGTTGATTGTTGCGGTCTAGTTAGTATATAGACGAGGGGACGAAGCCGCTTTCGTAGTAATATAAGAGGAGGAGATATAGAGAGAGGTGGCAGATTTATACAGGGACGAGGAGGTTATACTATTAGTACTACGAAAGGAGGAAGTATTCCTACTAATATTATTCCTACTAATACGTAGGGTAGTTATTATAGTATACATATTATTAGTACGCAATAGTAAATAAGGTTTTAGGGATTCGCTAGTAGTTAGATTGGGCGATTGAGAGCGATTATACGATAAATATTAAATAGATTATTATTGTATAAATTAATATAGATTGAGTGCGATTGATTAATCATTTAATTGAGCGATGTACGACCGTGCGATATACGACCGTACCGTTAAGTGCGCTATAAAGTGCGCTGTAAAGTGGCTAATCTGGGTGTATATCTGGGTACGGGTACGTGATATTTCGTGAAAGAATGTAATGCCTAGATTTTTGGTATGAAATCTATAAAAGAATATAAGTGCGAAGTAAAGTATAGACTGCGATTTGGATACGAGCGATTTAATTAGCTCCAAAAATTTTAGGGTATATTAGCGCGCGGGAAGGGTATAAATAGGTAGGGCGATAGTATTGTAAGACTTTTATAGCAGTGTAGAAAGATGTTCTCTTTTTAAAAATGGGCGACGTAGTAAATATAAATAATTCGGTTTTTAAAAGAAAGATATAATTAGTAAAGGAAATAGAGATTAGTATTTAATTTAGTTATTTATTTTTATTTAAACGCTTAAATTATTAACGTTAGGATATACTCTTTCTTAGAATTTAATAAAGAATTATAATACCTTTAAGGCCAGCCCCCCTTCTTTTCGATAAAAATCGGGTTATTAGATTTCTTGCCGAAAATACTTTCCGCCGCCCTTAAAATAATCCCCTAATATTCGATAAATATATTAAAATTCCTGATAAATTATGAAAGGAGAATAATATTTTTAAGTAGTTTTTATTATAAGTAGAATAAGCTTATAGCTTTTAGTATATTAAAGGTATAGATCTTTATATATTTTGCGAAGGTAAAATAGGTCGCGGCGTATAAAATACTTTGAAAGTTATTTATAAGGATAAACGGGCAACGGTTAAGGTCGATATAGATTTTGGAGAGAATTTATTATTTATTATCGGAATATTTATTCGTATAGCGAACTTAATTTATTATTTTTAGAGGGAATTAGGGAATAGGAATCGAATTTCTAGGTATAATTAAACAATTGTAGATATTTATTTATAATTCTTTAATATTTTAGCGAAGTTATAAAATTATATTAAAGGTAAAAAGAGATGGGAAATTAGTATAAATTATAGCTTAAATAAGGTTAATTATAGAAAGTAAAAAAGAAGTTAAGGATGAGGATATAGTATTAATATAAGAAAGAATTTAGGTAAAATAATAATAATAATATAAATTGTAGAAAAAGCTAGGAAAGAAGTAGGAATTGAAGATTTTTTATACTTAGCTAGCGCGTACTAATTAAGAGGAAATTAAAAATCGGTTTAATTATATATTTAAAGATTTTAATAACCGGTTAAAATAATAAGGGAAGAAAAGGTATTGAAATAGAAGGAGCGGTTTGTAATGTATATTATTATTATAATTAGAAAAGAGATTTAAACCCCTGAATAAAGGAAGAAGAAAGAAGGAATTCCCTTTATAAAGTATTATTTATAGCTATTATTTAGTAAAAGGGTATTATTAAATAAGTAGCTAAATATAAAATTCCCCCGTTTTAATTATTTAATTTCCCTTTAATTATAAAAGGATAATAAGGCGGAAAGAAAAAGTATTAGATAAAAGATTATTATCCTATACTTTCCTTAAAAAAGTTCAATAATTTAGAATTTAAGTAGGTATTAGTTTGAATTAGTAAATAAGACTAAAAGTATTTTTTTACTAATTTTATATTAGGAAGTACTTTAATAAACAGTTCTAACCTTAGAATTCTATTTAAGTACTTTCCTTTTTAAACCCCCTTAAGAAGATTTTTTCTTTATCCCCTTTATTTTATTTAGGAACGAAATATAGTACATAATAGTTGCCTAAAAAGGAAAACATTTATATAGGAGATTGTAATCCTTAGAGAAAGGAGGAGATTAAATTTTAAAGTTTATTAATTACTTATAAGAGAACGGCCTTCCTTTACTAGAATTTTTCTTCTAAATTTCTACTTTTAATAATTTATTTATATTAGATCCCTAAATATTTTTTTCTACCCTTCCTAATTTAATTATTAAAGATTTTTTCGTTAATAAACTTATTATAATACCCTCTTTACCCGCTATTTCTTCGCCTATTACTCCTATTTTAAAGGGTCTTCTATTTCCGTATACTTCGTACTAAGTCTTCTTAAAAATATTTATTGTACCGTTTATAAAACCTTTATATATTAGAATTAAGAAACTTAGAATTAATTAATTTAAAAATTTAAATTCGGAAAAGTTTACCCCCCTCGCATAGAAAATTAATTATCTAAAGATTACTATATAAATATCGATTAGAGATTCGTCCGCTTTCTTAAAAATAGTGAAATTAATACGAAAAACTCTCCTATCTTTAACGTTATTATATTATTATAGGATAAAATATCTTACTAGCGCGCAATTAGTAAAGATCCGCCCGAAGCCCTTCGCAATTATAATACGAAGGAAAATACCCTTTTAATAAATTAAGAATTTACTATAATAGGGTTCGTTAATTTATAATATACGTATAATATAGAGAATTAAATTAAAGGTATATTAATTATCGTAGCCCTATTTTAATTCTTAAAGAATTTTAAGTATATAATTTATATCCTATTAAAAATATAGTCAATTACCGTTAGAAATTAATTACCGACCTCCTTTATAGAATTACGTTAGAATTTTAGAAGGATAAAGTAGTAATATATCCCTATTATTTATAAATTTTATTTTAGCCTAATAATCTTCGATTAAAGAAAATTCGGATAGTATTATTATAATAGTATTTACAATAAAAGCCGAAAGGAGATTATAAAGAACGCTTACTTCCAGTATACGGTAAATAATTATATATATATAAACAAAATAAGAAATCGCCTACTAGAGATCCTAAAGTAAATATAATAGATTAACGAGTTTTTTCCGCTATAGCACTATTAGTGGATTTACGGTCTCTAAGTATTTGAAATTACTTATATTTTTTTTATTAAAATTAGTCGAAAGGGGATAAAGATTAACTGTTCCGTACGCCCTAATAAATATCTTCGTTTATAGGAGGAAGGTAATTATTAGAAAACGTATAGTTGGATTAAGGATAAAGAATAAGTCGAGAAAATAATAGTCCGATAGTAAATGAAAATTATTTACAATACTTTATAAATTAAATAGTAAAAAGGAAATCGTATAATATTAAATATAAAATAATAATTCTATTATTATATTTAAAATTACTATTTTTTTAAATTTAAAGACGAATCGAAGTATTAGGGTAAGTTGAAATACTTTAATAACTATATAATAATAACTAGTAGGACGATTCGCTTCGAAGAGATAAAAGATTTAGAAACTTTTTATAATTTCCCCGATTAGACTGAGCTATAATAGAGATACGTATAATAATAGTCTATTAAAAGAGGGTTAATTTATAGCCTATAGGAAATCTTTACTTAAAATTTATTAAGTATATAAATCTCCTTACTTTATTAAAATATATTTTAACCTATTTAATTCCTAAATACAATTAATCCCCCCGCTACCTTTTAAATAAAGAAGGATAGAGAAAACTATAAGAAGGTATTAAAAAAAATATTTTAATTTACTATAGTTAAAAAAATATTCGCTAATTATTTTATATTCCTAATAAAAATAAAGGCGGATAGAAATCTTTATATAATAATAATAGTCTTATTCCCTATGCTACTTATCTATAGCGCCTTATTGGCATGGGGTACTTCTCCTGGTTCTTTAGAGGAAATTGTACGGCGATAAACGCCGTCGGATAAAAACCGCTAGCTCCTTTCGGTTGCGATTAAATCGCGCCTACTCTATTTCGATTCTATTTATAGTAGTATTTACCCACCGCTTTAGCAAATAAGCTACTCTCCCTCTACCGCCTTCGATCTAATATTAGAATAATCGAAATACCGTTCTCGTACGCCGTTCCTTCCTCTTAAACTACTTATAGTAATCGTCCCTTCTTTATTGTTTACCCTTACTCCCGCTTCGTCGTTATCCCCCAAATTCCTACGATTCTACTAAAGTTTATATAAGTATAAAGGCCCCTTCTTTCCCCCTATATAAAAATTCCTCCCCGCCGCCATTTTTTAAACTTTCCCTTCTTCTTTATTTAATTAGCTTTTAAAATAGCGTCCTCTTCTATTAATTGTATTTTCGACTATTTTCCCGGTTATATATCTAACCTTTTAAATTTTATAATTCGCGCTAATTATAATACCATTAAATGTAATATCGATTTTATTTGTATAATAAATTCCCTATCTTTTAAATTATTCTATTCCTTTACGCCCCCTTTTTTCCTAGCGCTTAAATTCTAAGCCTTTATCCGGGTATTAACTTCTAACCCTACTTTTAACCTTCCTCCTAACCGGTAAATCTTTTTTATTTTTATATTTACTTTTCTTTTTCTCCGCTAATTATATTAATTAATATTGTTTATTATATCCCTTATTTCTATTATAATTTAAAATTTACTAATTATATTTATAACATTCCGTCCTTTAATATAATTATATTCCGTATGCTCTTTGTAGAATATATTTACTACGTTAATATTAAGAGTAAGTTTCTTCTTACGGTTTTCTTTTTATTTTCTTCTTCAATATTTTTCGAAACGCCGGTAAATAAAGCGCTACTTATTTTATTACCAATACGAAATATATATTAAATATTTTATTAAATTATTATAATAAATATAACGCCGTTTAAATTATAGTTATTATTTTATCCCGCTCCTAAAATAATATCGGTCCCCTAATTCGTCGTTTTTATAACGCTTATATCGACTTCTTTAAGAACGTACGTAAATGCTTAACTACAGACGGTTTTCTATACGATTTTAATATTTTTCTTTACTATTAAAATATAAAGGTCGAAAATTACTAGTATAAAGGATATTGTAAAATATTTTTAGTTAATTATCCTACCGCTCCCGTTTTCGGCTCTAGTAGAGGAAGTATTAATATTAATTCTTTAATAATAGTTAATAGTTTTATTAGTCCCCCTCCGGTTAACGAAGATTAGGTTTAATAGCGCTATAAAGTTATTAGGAATTAAGAATTAATATTTAATATATTTTGCGAACTCTTCACCCACGAAGGACGTTAATTAATTATTTTAGTACTACCTTTGTAATTAAATAACTACTATAATTAGCGTAATTTAATTTCTCTTTTTCTTATTTCTTTTATATTCTCTTATTTTAATATTATAATCGAATATATTTATAAATATTATATAAACTTATTATACTACTCTCCTTCTAATTCGATTACTAAATAGTATTCGTTTAACCTACTAAATTATAATACCTACAAAAGGATTTTTTTAATTCAAATTCCGTTATCCAAATAAATTTAAAACTCTTCTTTCATTTACGGCCAATCGGTTACTATTATCCAATAATCGGCTATCTATAAATAATTTAAGATAATATATACGAAGGTTTCTTTACCTATATTATAAGAATAAATTAGTATTATAATATTTAGAACCTTCTTCCGGAAGAAGAAAGACCGGAAATTTATAATTTCTATCTTTATTTAAGTAAAAAGGGAATTCTTCGCTTTAAATAATAAGTATTATTTATTATCGTCCTCCGGTTATTAAATTTTCTTCTTTTTTTATTTCGTACTGACTATATACTTTTTTATAATATTATTACTAAATTTTAGGTTAAAATTAGTAATAATAAATTCGTACCGTTGGCCTAATTTAATTACTGCCGCCGCTAATTAATAATTATAGTGTAATATTTATTCTCTTATTATTACCTCTTCTAATTATTTTTATAGTCTGTAGCGGTTAATTTTAATATTTACGACGAAGGCGGCTACGCTCCTATTACTAGGGGCGGATTTACTATAATCGTTAGAAGTTTCTTTATCGATATTTATTCTTTAGCCTATTTAATTTTAGTAGTATTACTTTCTAATTTATTAGTAGGTAGCTAACTTCTTACTTTCCTTATTTAAATATAATTAATTACTTAAATTATAATTTTTTGGATGAACTCTATTTAATTCGTATAGGCGAACCTTTCTTCGAAAGCCTTAACCCGTTTATTAAAATAGAAATCGAATAGTAAATAAAAAGTTTCCGTTTTTAAATTCTTTACTAGCGTAATTTTATACGCCCCGGCAATAATTTTCAAATATATAATTTATTATTTAGCTAGCCCAATCGCTATCCTTCGTAATTTGTTGTAAACTTCGGTCGGCTAATAGAAAATTAATATTTTATATACGATCGCGCTCCGAATATATTTAATATAAATCTCTTTTATTCGCGTAAAAAAATAACCCTAAATTTTTACTATTAATCGTATTAATATATTCGTTTATATAATTATTTTCTTTTTTACTACTTCCGCATATATTTAATAATTAAATTTCTAATTTAATTAAACCCTAAGGAATCTAGTCGATTCTATTAATTTAAATACAATTCCCTTAATTTAGATAATTTCTATTCTTAATTCCCTCGTCCGCGTAAAATATATAAACTCTATTTTATTTATTTCGAATTCTATCCCTCTTTTAATTACCTAACCCAAATAAATATCCTATACTATTTAAAACGTCCGATAATTTTCCTTAATAGTCTTAACTACCGCAATAATATTAATATTATTAATAAAGCCGATAGTAATTGCGTTTTAAATAATAACCAATTTATAATATAATAAAGTAATAAAAAGAATAAAAAGGATTAATAAAAGGGGGAAGCTTTATAATACGCCTACTATAATATTATAAAATTAAGAAATTTCATCGTCGAAAAAAAAAAACCTTTTCTTCTAATAATAAAACTATTAACTTATTAGAAGATCTATTTCGGGAATTATATTTCCTATAGCGTATATAAGAATTACATATAATTAATTCTATCGAATACGCTTTTTAAATTAAAGAATATAAAAAACGTTATAACCTTAAATTTCTATATTATATAGATTGCATTAATAACTATTTAAATAGTAAATTCGATTAAATAACCTACTTAATTACTTATTTAACCTTCTAAGAAGAAATTATATTCTTCCGCTACTTACGTCCACCTCTTAATTATAAAAGCTTCGAAAATTTTTCTAACGTTATTTAAAAATAATATAAGCTACTATACCCCGGCTAATTTTTATTATTTAACGCTTTTTTTAAATTTTTTAAAAATAATTACTTTCGCGTTCTTAAACCGTTAGGGGAAGTATTCGAACTGGAGGCTCGCTATGGTGAAAGCCGCTATCGCCTATTTAAATGGTTCTCCGTATATTTTTAAAAACTTATTTAAAAACTAATCGATACCCAGTACCTTATTAAACGCCATCTTCGAAAAAATTTCCCGGATATCCTCCTCGGTAACTAAATTATTAATAAGTACCAGAATATCGCTATTTAATAATTAAATCTAATTTAGTAAATAGCCCGTCGGGACTTCTACTTTTGGGAAGAAATAATTGGTAAAAATATTTATTTTACTACTATAATCTTTAATTTTATTCGTCCGCTTATTTTATTTAAAGTGTAATAATTTTAAGAGATTTATTAAGTAATAGCTTTATATTTTAGCTTACTTTTCTAATAATTAAAATTTATTCGAATTTTTTAATACGTTTATAATATAGTCGTACTATTTTGCTTTCTAAATCTTCGTAATAAATTTCTTCTTTTTTATCGCCGCCTTTATAAATTTTCTCTAATTTAAAAGTATTTAATTCCTAAATTAAACTTACTATTTTTACTATACTTCCTTTATTACCGTTTTATATTCTAAATTCTACTAATTTATTTATTTTCCTTAACCTTTCTTTTAATATAGGACGAATTCTTTTATAATACTAACGAATTCGCTATTAAATTTATTAAATCCTAATTCGAACTCCTCTACCGTTTTAATCCCTTTTAAAATCGATATTCTTTTTTTTACCGCTTCCCGTACCTTTTCTGCGTCTATTAAATTCCAATTAAATTTTTCCTCTACTTCCGCTTTCCTATTTCTTTTTCCTACTTAAATTTAAATTTCCTAAGGGTAATAGTCTAAACCTATTTACTTATACTATTATACTCCCTAATATTCGGCTTCGATACCTTATAAAACTTATATATAGTCGATTATCCTATTTTTCTTTCTTCTAATTATATTTCCGAATTTCGTTAATTTTTTATAGGGGGTAACGAAATTAAACTTTTATTACCGTACTTATATAAATAATTTTATAACGTTTAAATTAATCTTATTTTTTAAATCCTAATTAGGGTAATAGAAATTATAGTCCCCTACGGCTATATATTAACCGGCCGGAGGTTTTTCTTCGAAGAATTCGAAGAGGGGAGATCCCTATTAATATTCCGGCGTACTTTAGAAGAAAATAGGGGAATAAATAGAATAGACGGTTATCGGTTCTCGTAAATTCTTTAATATTATTATAACCTAATCTTTCCTAACTTAGAAATTTAAGTCCTTTAAATTCTATTTTTTATTTACGTAAATTACTGTTCTACCCTTTTTTAAATAATCGATACTATAATATTTACCGCCTTTCGGCTGGTAAATATCCCTATTTAAATTCTTACCTAGCTTTTAAATTATTATAATATTATAGGTTTCTTCTTATTTGAATAATATTTTCCCTCTTTCGTACGATTTCCCTATATTTTAATAAAGTATTTTCAATTAAATTATTAATTACCTTATAAAAAGCTTCCTTCTAATTTAATAGTAGGCTAGGGGAATATTATTTCTTTAAAAGTAATAGTAGTAATTAAAGGTATAATAGTAATAGAGCTAGTATAAATATAGTTACTTATATTTTAGGAGCGGGTATAAACGTCTATTGGGTTTATATTTATAAATTTTAATTGAAAGCCGCTTCTAATTTTTTTAGAGCGGCCTTTTTTTCCTCCTCCTATAAATAATCTCTCTAAAATTGTAATTGAATAAGAATTAGGAGGGGCGTTAGAAATTATAATATCCTCTTTTAATTCTATTATTAGTTTTAATACCGGTTTAATTAATCCTTTATAAATAATAAAATTATAAAGCCTTTTAACGTAATTAATAAATACTTTCGTATAGGCCGTTCTTACGAACGAATATTTCTTTTTATTAAAAGCGAAATACTTTAATTTCTTATATAGTTTATAAAAAATTAGGGAACTATTTTTATTCGAAAGGCAATTCTCTTTTTTTATATGCGGCCTTTTGTACTTAATTTTATTATAATAGTTATAAACGTCCTCCTAACGATAAAATTTCGTTATATATCCGAAATATTAATATTTAAAATACTATTAGGCGGAGGTTATAGTTTAAAACGGTTCGTATATATATACGCCACTATTTTAAAGGAAAAAATTCTTTTAGAAGAAGATTGCGGCTTTCGTAATTGTAATTTCTACTAAGAATATTCCTCTTTTTTCCCCTTCGTATTTCTTCTAAAATTTAGCCTAAATAATCTCCGTCTCTTTATTCTTTACCCTTATTTCCTATACAACTAATTCGGATTATTTTATATTAATATTAGCCTATAAAATTCATTTAATTAAAACGGCTATAATATTTAAAAATACAACGGCTTTTTTTCTAAAGACCGTTTTAATTTAAATTTAATATTTCTAATATTAATCCTTAATTAATTTGTTGAAAATAATTATATAATTTCCGCTTATTACTATTCTAATAATTATATGGATTACTTTATATAAGTTCTCCTTTAAAGCGCTTTCGACGGCCTACTTTATATTATCGTTCGAATATATAGTAAATTCGGCAGTAATTTGGGCCCCTTTAATAGTAAATTAGCGTTTATAATTAGAGGGAATAAATTTCTTAATAATAACGGTAAATAAATAATAAAAGGTAGTATTAATTCTATTTAGCGACTTCCGAATAATATTAACTTATTTCTTCGGCGTTTTTTAAACGTTTTTTTTTATTTCCTTTAAAATAAATTTCTTTAAATCGTTAATATCCTTTTTAATAATAAATTAAGCTTCGGCGGCCTTATTTACTTTAAGTATTTTAGATCTACTTTTCTTTATAAAAATTTTCGCGAATTTAAAAAAGAATTCTTAAACTTAGCGATAATCGTCAGTCGTTATAACGGCGTAGTCCGTAGTTTTATTCGCTATAATAATAAATCTCTTTATAATTTTATCGTCTTCCTCCGTTTTCTCTGAAGTCTTTATAGTAAGTACGGCGTTGGGGTCGTTATATCTTAAAATACTTCCGAAGGGGTTATAGACGCTATTTTCGAACCCACTCGCACCTCTATCAATCGTTATCGGTAGCGACGGCTTAACGCTATCGCTACGGTCGTCGTAGGATATCGCGGAGGGGGTAAATAACCCTCCTAAATCGATTGCCGTTGTCGGTTTTCGTTTTAGAGCACTTCCTAACCAGAAATCGGCGTTTCCAGTTTCGGCGTCGTTTTTTTTTTATATAAGTAACTAAATTAATTGAAATCTTTATATAGTAAATTAAATTAAGAAGGATAAATATAAATTAGAATATAAATATTTTCCTTCTTTTAATATTAAATAGCGTTTAAATATTTTCGCGCCCGAATAATTTAGTTTTAAAGTTCTAAAAGCAATTATATATTAATATTTAGGCGAAATTAAGATAATTTAAATTTAAAAATATAAAGTAGTAAAGACCCGAAAATATAAAGTGCGGTTAGAAGAAAAGAAAAGGTTAGCCGAATAGAAGCGTAGGAAAGGAGATCGGTAGAAATAAAGGGAAATTAGTATCAAATTTATTACTTTTATAATAAATTTATAATATTTATCCTATTTTTTTTTAGTAAGTCTATAAAGAGGATTTATTATAAATTTAAAGGGAAGTTTAATTTAGGGAATTTTTTTACGTTTTTTCTTTAATTAAGGACTATAGGGTTATTAAAGGAGTAAAGTAATTTATTATAAATAGGAATAAATTAATTATTTAGTTAAGTACTATTAATTATAGATTTAAGCCTTAAAAATAAAAGGAGAAGGAATCTCCTTCGAAATTTAGGAAGAGAGATAGGCAATTTAAATTAAATAATATTCCTTCTTAAAAGAATATATTCGAATTCTAATCCCAAATTCGTTTTCCCGTATTAAATTTATTTTTCTTTTACTTTGTAATCCTTTCTTAAGAAGATTGACGTTTAGATTTGCTCCTTCAACTTCTTTCGAAAATTTATTAAAATATAATACTTTAATATTAGCTCTAATCTCCTCCTAGGTAGTCGATAGTTGGTATGTGAGGATCTCTTCGTTTTCATTTTACGGATAGGATCTATTTTACGATAGATCTACTCTCCTCTCTAAGGTATTAATTCTTATAATCTTTATATTAGTTGAATTAGTTTTTCTGTAGTAGGGAGCTAGTCTCTCTTCCTGTGTGGTGTTTTCCACTCTAGATCAATATAATAACCTAAGAAATAAAAAGGGAATTAAGAAATCTATTTACCGCTCTAAGGAAATCGAATATCCAATTATCTCGTTTAATATATTCGTTAACTTTAAAAAATTCGCCGATAATTATAATCTACTCCTACTTTAATAATTAATTAAATTAATTCTTAAAATAGGTAATAATTGAAATTTTATTAAAATATTTAATTTTAACATCGTTTCGAACTTTCTCTTTATCGTATTTAACAACTTAATAAAATTTATTATACTAAATAACTAGGGTAGCCGGTTCTAGGAAGCAGGTTAATTAATAATATTTCGCTACGTATTTAATTATTTACTCCTTTAAAGTAAGGGTCTTTTTAAGGAATTTATCCTAATCCTTCTTTTTACGGCAATATTCTGTAAAGGCTAATTAATAGTCGCGGTAGTCCTATTCTATAATAAAGCCCAACCTTCTAGCTACGTAGGAAACAAGCGGCCCGGCTAGGATTAAGGCCGTAAGCGGAAGAACTGTAGCCCCTCTAACCGCTTAGGAAGCCCGGGTATTAACGGCCGGGGAATCTTCGGTAAATTCTAAAATATTCCGCTAAAACTAACTATTTATAACTATTCTAATTCCTAGGGCCGGGGCTCCCGGAATCTTATAGAATTTAGAAATTTCTAACTTTACCGGCTCCGTAGGCTAGTCCTCTCTAATTCTATTATCGGTAATATACCTCTATAGATCGAGACCTATTACCTTCAACTTGAAGCCCTTTTCCTAAAGGAGCTAATCTTTAATTTTAAATAAAGTAGTCTCGCCTACTTTAATAAGATTCTAGTTGAGAAATATAATTGTTATTATTGATATCTGCTAGTACTATATTTTATTCGGTTTACTATAATTGGTAATAATACGTATAAGACTTTTAATTGTAGAATATTAGTACGTACAGGGGTAATCTGGAAATAGAGAGAAGACTGTATATTATGTTAAATTCTATATGCCCAAAAATCCCTCACAGAAAATCTAGTTAATACAACACACCAGACCCGCTAAGTTATATAAGCACTACTCCTGTACATCCTCATTTCCGACAGGTTGCTACGAGTGAGTGTTGTAGAGGGTGTCGCGATGGGGGGTTAAGTACGAACATTGCGGTAATCGCGGCTTCCACCTGCACTTTCAACCCCTCAAGCAGAAGCAGGTACACTTTGCGGGTCTGGAGGATGGAAGTCGGTCTCAGATCTAAATGGCCTGCACCGCCTTCCAATATGTGCGAGTAAGGTAGTGTCTTGCGTCGACTTGGCAATATCACCACCCTAACCACGCAACCACGACCGACCAGCCCAACAAAGAAAGAATGGAACATGCCGCCGTCGCTGGCCCGGCCTGGACCTCCGGTCTAGATTGCATCGTCTCCGGGCTGGCCAAATGCGACCTCGCCATGACGTCGGTCTCATGTATCGATCCTTCCCCGTTTTACCCTTCAGGGCAGTAGGCTAACGGTCTCGAACCTCCGCTTGCGCTGCCTGGGGGTGGTAATGCTCTCCTGGCGGTCATGCTGCCCAAATGAAGCCGCCAATTGGCCATGTCTCCATCATGGGACACACACCCGTTCAAGAGAACGCTCAGGAGGCGCGGGGGGAAGAGGATGGCAATTATATTATCCCACCGAGCGCTTGTTAAGGTAGTTAACGTTCTTTTTCCATGTCTTCCTTTTCAATTCAGGTGCGACAACAGCTCCCCTGCGTTGTCTTCGTTGTGCTACCTCAACCTCAACCTCAACCTCCCTACTGCCGAGCCCCTGCATCAAGGGCCCTGAACCAGCTGTAACGAACGCACAGCCGTCCGGAAGCCATGGCCACCGCACATCTATCGACTCAGAGACACCCGAGACTGGAGCCAAGCGGGATGGATGACGGAACGTACGACGACGACGACTACCAGGTGTACGACAAGCAATGGGTAAGCTTTATCGCCCTTTGTCCTCACCTCTTATGTTGCTCCACCGATCGCCATGCCCAGCCGCGTCAGCTTGCGCGGGCGCACTTTGGGTCCCTCGACAAGAATCAGAAGTGGCCAGCTCCAAGCAGACCTTTTTTTGTCTCCGGGATCAGGTCAAAGGATGACGGGATTGTTCCTGGTTTCGGCTTTGGCGGGATTTGCATCAATGTTCACATGTACTAGTTGTAGTGATGATTGCAAGCGCTATCAGCTCCACCCTGTTCTGTTAACAGTTTCGCCTGGTTCCGCCTCTTCTCTTAACACATCCCCCATGCCCTCCTCGGTTCGAGTTACTCTTCTGCCCGCAACACCCGTAGGACTCTTGAGCTAAATATGTCGACCAAGTGTTGTACGACGTGCTATCCCTCAAATCACGCATCACAAAATCATTTTTCTGGGGCTGGGCAGTGGGAAGGGGTGAGGTGAGTGGCTTATCACACTGTTAGTGACGACAGCCAGCAAGCCGGGAAGTACTGGAGATGTTGCGTCACTCCCACGTTCCTGCTGATCCCCTGCCAAGGCGCAGCCACTTGAAGGCCGAGAGATTCCACGATGCTTCGTCCAGCTTGCTTTGGGCAGGACCCTGCGTGTAAGCGTCAGATATACACTACCTAGCTGGTTACCTTTCTCTCTCATCTGTTCACTCGTCCTATTCGCAAAATATTTACTCAACTTCACTCCAAACAACTCGCATCTTTCCCGCATCCCTCTACTCCACGGCTTGCACTTACACACCCGATTAGGCAAGCAAGTATATCCTAGGACCATTCTACGAGCCCGAGCCCAGCGAGGAATTCGCAACTCGTATCCAAGGTCTTCCCGTCACATCTCCGCCGTGTGCCAGTCCTACCCGTCCAGCTTTTGGTACCCACCGTCGTAGGAGTTCACTTGCCCCTACCCCCGAGCATTCCGAAGAACTACCTCTGCTCCGTCGAATTTTAAGTAGGAGCAATAGTCTTAGCAGCAAACCAACACCACCTCCTTCGCAACCAAACCATTCCCCGGTAACCGAGTTGGAAAGAAAGAAATCCTTACATACCGCCAGCCCTCCCACAACCCGCTGGAACCAGGGCACTCTTCTCACCAGGTCCTACAGCGTCGCCTCGTCTCGTCCAACCGTGAACGAGTCAAATAAGCTCTTGATAGAGAAAGGCTGGGGCGTTCGACGTGCTGTCTCCCTTGCTGAACACCAACCTAAAGACCACTCTCACCGATTTGCGGAAACCCTCACTCAAAAACTCGAAACTCTTGCCCAACGAGAAGACCAGGACACAATGGCTCGTGAAGGCGAATATCAAACGGGTCGACCTCGTCGTTCCAGCTCCCTGAGGGAGCGTTATCCCGGTGACATGTCTCACCGGCCACTCGCCATGCTCGAGCGGGACTACCGGGCTGCCGATCGAGCCCCCTACCTGCACAATCCCCGCCGTCAGCAGCCGATCGATATCATCGACACTCTGGATCTCACTGGCGCCGGACGCGGCGTCACCTACCACCATGAAGGCCCATATGATGCCACCATGGCGTCCCGCAACCGCAACAAGAAGTATTCGCCTGTCGAAGCAGTCAAGGACTCCAACATGGAGGCCCTCAAAGCCACTCCCCGTGAGTATGTCCAGGACTCACTTGTCAAGCACGTCCCGCTGCAAGGAACCGCCGTCGTTCCTCCCGGGATGCAAGACTTTGCTGGACGGACGATGGACTACCAAGAAGGCACAGACATGATGCGCGAGGGAGCCACTAGCGGTAATGCTTACAAGAGATGGGAGGGTTATGTATGTTTTATCCCCCAATTCCCCCTTTCTTTCTTTTTTATCTTTCAGAGAAACCCTGTTCACTAACAAAACCATTAGCAATACCACCCCGATGACCTCAAAGGCAAAGGCGAGCCCTCCTACACCATCGAGAAGCAACTCAAAGACCACAAGACCGCGTCTCGCCGTGCCCGTGGCTATAGCCATGGAGACTACTACGCCTCCAAGGAAGGCGAAAGCGCGGCCATGATTGAGATGCAACCTCGCTCTACTCATCATCTGGAGGTTCCCGGTTCTAGTTCCGGTCTTATGGGAGACCAGAAAGAAGTCAACGCTAGAGTCCGTCAGAGAAGCGTGAGTAATGCTGCCGCTACGGGGTACCGAGGGATGGATCAGAGCAACGACTACTATGGAGCAGGTGGTGGTGGTGAGTCTAGTGGTGCTGCTAGTGGTGGGGTGAGGAGAAGAAATACTACGGGGAAGAATATTGCGCAATCACTGAAGAGGAGGTTGGGGAGTATCAGGCGGAAGAAGGAGGAGGTTTAAACGCGGTGCAAGGGGATTGAGGGGAGTGAGAAGATTTTTTTTTTTTTTTCTTTTTTTTTTTTTTGGATATGAACAAGATGGATGGGCAGTGGGCTTATACGTTCCTTTTCTTTTCTTTTCTTCCATGTTTTCTTTCTCTTGAGCCGGGATTTTTTTGGGATATTTTAGATGGACCGAGTTGGATGGATTGTGGGAACAAAGAAAGAAAGACAGACGGACAGACGGACAGGATAGACATGGCAGAGTGTGTGGTGCGGACACGATAATGACTTTATGACATGGTAACATTTGTATGATTATGATGGAACTGAGAACTAGACCGGTAAATAGTGAAGAACGAGTTTTATATATACGAGTGTCTGGTGGAGGGGCATGATAGGTACACATGATCTAACTTGGAGTACCGTAGTTCGTGCTGAGGTTTGACTTTTGCACGTTTCAATGGCACGTTCTCATCACTTGGACTAACTCGGCGGGAGCAAGTTCAGGACAATAACATTCCGGTTGTCTTTTAATAAACACCGTTTTGGTACAATGACAAGTTATCATCATTATGTAATATTATCCGATCTCCCGTCGATGCATATTTTATCTTCAAAGGCGCCGAGTATTTTGTTACAACTATACTCTTAGACGTATAGAGAAGAGTTCCGACCGCCCCAACCCGAAAGAACTTGCTTGCTTGCTTGCTTGATTCCTTACTTGATCCGTCTAATGCTTGCTTCGTACGTACTTTGCAACATCCAACCCGCAATGATTTTCGCATCTATCGAGCCACCTAATTTGATATTGACAAATCTGGGTCAGGTTAGGTCGGGTATGAGACTGACTAATAAGCAAGATCTTCACCAAGTTCCTCTTCTTCCGCTTCATAGTCTTCGGAATCGGAACCCTCGGATCCTGACTCTGAATCTGAGCCTTCTTCCTCTCTTTCCTCCTCTTCGTCTTCCTCCTCGGCATCAGTACTTGTTTGAAGGTCGCCGCTTGATTGTGTCTCCTCTTCCTCGTCCTCTTCTTCACCCTCTTCCTCCTCATCGTCCTCTTCCTCTTCATCAGCCTTTGTACTACTCGTCCCACCCTCACTTTCGCCCGTCCCCACCGACCTTGTCGTTTGCGTCTGCGTCGGGATCTCCCTCTTTTCTGGCACCCTAACTGGTCCATCATCACTAGCCGCATCCTCGCCCGGTCTAATCTCATCCTCAAATGAGACCCTCCTGCGTTCCCTAACCTCATCATCAAATGACACCCGATTACTACTACTCCTCCTTCCACTCTCCGTCGACAGCCTGTTAAGATCCGGTCTTTCCTTAACCCCAGCCGCAAACGCCACGTTCCTCCCGCCATTACTTGCTGCATGCGCCTCGGCAGGAGATAGTACGTCGCCACTCCAAGGCTTGCACTCCTTCACCAGCTCGCCGCACCGCAAGCACGTCCATCCTTCGCCTTCCTCGCGCTCGATGCGTGTGGCTATGCACACGAAGCAGTACACGCAGCCGCAGGGCATGGCCTCGTAGGGGTTCGTGATGTCGGTCTGGGCGGAGCCGACAACGCCTGAAGAGGAGGAGGCGGCGGCCAGAAGCTCGGCTTCAGACTTGGCGCTGTTTTGGTCCTGGTAGCAGATGGCACAGGTGCGTTCGGGCAGGAAGGAGAATTCGCCGCCTTTTTGGGTGGTGTCGTTGGTTGCCGACATGGAGAGGACCGACTTCGTCCGGCGCCAGGTGCGTGCCAGCCAGCGGCGCCAGCGGTTGATGCCTACTAAGGGGAGGACGAACAAGAGGAACTCGGTGAAGGCGTGCCAGACGAGTTGGCGGTTCAGGTACTCGAACGAGACCTCGCGCGAGACTTGCGAGGTGGGTGGCGCCAGACGCATGCCCAGGAGGCGGTCGAGGATGGTCCGGTAGCGGCCGTGCAGGAGGAAGACGAGAAAGGAGGCGAAGGAGGCAAAGGCGTGGAAGGTGCCGATCGAGTTGGTGAGGCGGCTGAGACGCTGGATGTTGGGGTTGGGTCCCTCGAGGGAGTAGGACGAGGCCTCGTCGTGGTCGAGCAGGTATGTTTCCCACTTGGTCCAGAGGTACTTGCCGCCCACGGTGACGAAGCCGTACAGGCTCTTTTGCAGCTTCGATGGCGGCTGCAGAACGGGGCCGGACTTGCGGGCGTCGGTGTAGCGCAGGTTCTGCAGCGCGGCGCCGTACGTGGCATCGTGGTCCCAGATGGTCAGCTTGAAAAGGATGGCGCGCAGGATGAGCAGGATCTCGGCGTCCCATTCGTCTTTGAGGGTCGACGAGACGCCCCCACCAATGTACTTTAGGGCGTCGCCGACTTGGGTGCGTAGGAGTTCAACGAGCTCGGCATCGAGAAGTTCGGCGTCGACTTGGCCGACGCGGAAGGCGGGCCGTGTGCCCTCGCGTGAGGAGATGGCATCCCAAAAGGAGAGCGTCGATGAGCCGAGGCGGCGGATTAAGGGGGATTGGGAGGCGGCGATGCGAGACCGTAATTCGGATTCCGATCGCTGGGCGGCGAGGCGCGCGGCGTTCTCTGTCTCACGGGCCTGTCGGCGGGCGATTAGGCGCTGCTGGGCGAGGGCAAAGGTGTTGTTTGCCGGCAAGGTAGGTTGAGGGACGACCGGTGGTGCGGCGGCGGCAACGGGGGCTGGAGCGGGAGCGGGAGCGGGAGCAGGCGCAGGAGCAGGAGTGGAAGGCGGAGGCCCAGGAGGGGGGGAATTGAGGTCGCTCATCGGATCGGATTAGGAGAGGAATTCGAGGGTTTCGAGGGTTTCGAGGCTGGCGTGGGTGTATTAAAGCTGGTGAAACGCAATTCGGGGGGGTATCATTCGTTTATCGGGACGGAGGTCGTATCACATGGCTTGGTTGAACAAGAAACAAACAAAAAAGAACAGAGAAACGGAGGAAGAAAGGGCCAGGGGTTAGTCGATGATCATGGGTGCGGTCGGTGGTGCGTGGAGGTGGTTGTCGGGAGGCCGATGGATGGAGTCTACACTCGTAGTAGACAGACACTAGTGTTGATCTCAGGAGGAGCCGAGGTTGCGCTGGTACGGGCGGCGGTTGCCGTTCAATTCAGTGGTTCCAGCCCAAACGGGCTATGGGAAGGCCCGACAGAGGGCATTTAGCTACTACCTACTAAGTACCTTAACACACCGTCAACAGCCCGCCAAAGGGGCCAATTGCGGTCAGTTGGCATTTGACGGCGTCGTTTTCAGCTGAACTTCAGCCCAGCCAGCCCCGTCCGACAGCAGCTGAATGGAATCCTGGCCCCTGAACGAAACGCCGGCAGAAGCGCCCCGGGGAAAGAGTGGAGATGGACCCACTTTATTGGCTTACAGGGACCACCGCGCCGCAAGGGGAACTGCGACTTAATCCTTTCCAACCAACATCAAAATCCCAACTTCCGACATAACATAGAGGCTTTAGATCAACAACTAAGCAGTGTTTCTTTCATATGAACTCTTTTTTTTTTTTTTTTACTGAATTTCCTCGAGTCATACACACAAGGTGTCTATACTAATTGGCCCAATGAGCACCTCGAACAAGTCAAGAACCCGAGGGGAATCGAGACTCGCCAAGGTTGACACGAGATGAAGGCTGGTTGAACCTGATGCCTCGCGTCATGATGCCAACTTGTGTGCATTGGGATGCTCGCATTGCACCTCCAGAGCAGGGCAGCTGCGATGGGACAATGTAGACTGCAGCTGTGAGAGCAGCTACAGGTGCATATGCCGAGGTGACCTTGTCCTCCCCGTTGAATGCCTAGCATGTCAGATCCCCATCTTTCAACACCTTCAGACACTTCCCTCCCCCCAGCCAGTCGAATGCCACCATGACGCCGTGGAAGCTACCATCTACCGCCGGAAGGTCTGTCGGAATTCTCGGGGCCGGCGTCTTGGGCCGTCGAATCGGCGCCTGCTGGGCATCCGCCGGCTACAAAGTCCACATCAGAGACCCAGACCCTCAACAGACGAACGCCGCTTTGCAGTACATCACCAACGAGCTATGGAGATACAAGCCCATTGTTGATCCCAACACCATCAGCGTCCATGGCTTCCAGGATATGAAGCCTGCCGTGGAGGACTCGTGGCTTGTTATCGAATGCGTACCCGAGAGATTGGATATCAAGATCGATGTGTTCGCCGAACTTGAAGGCGTCACTCAGCCTGACGCTATCCTGGCTTCCAACTCGTCCTCCTACAAGTCCCGCGAGATGACGGCCAAGGTCAAGCCCGAGACCGCCCAACGAATGCTGAACACCCATTACTTTGTTCCGCCAGCCATCCGCATTGTCGAGCTCATGACGAGCGGCTCTACGCGACAAGAGATATTTCCCTTCCTCTCGGAACACTTCAAGGCGTCAGGCATGATGCCGGTGATTGCACACAAGGAGTCGACTGGTTTTATCCTGAACCGTGTTTGGGCAGCCATCAAGCGCGAGTGTCTCATGGTGTTGGCTGAAGGGGTTGCTTCTCCCAAAGAACTTGACGCCGTCTGGACCGAAATGTTTATCAAGAACGGCAGTCCGCCCTGCACCCTGATGGACTCGGTCGGCCTGGACACCGTTTCACTCATTGAAAAGCACTACATCCAGGAGCGTGGCCTGCAGGACAGAGGCGTCTTGCCCTTCTTGCAAAAGTACATTGACGCGGGCAGGCTCGGAGCCAAGAGCAGCAAGGGCGGTCTCTACCCACCTGGCCACACCGTCAAGACAGCTAACCAGGAGCAAACGAGCCACGACAACTTGCATGCGCCGTCTTTGTACTTTTTGGATATCGGATGGAACAATGACCCGGATGACGTCGAGTTCTCCAGAAAGGGCCGCATCCTCGTCGGAAGTGCAGACGGAAGATCTCCGCTCAAGGTAATCGTCGATCACCTGCCGATGCCAGATGGAATTGCCCTCTCCCAAAAGGCTGGCAAAATCTTCTGGACCAACATGGGCACTCCCGGCCAAAACGACGGTTCCATCATGTCGTGCAACCTGGACGGCTCTGGCGTACGGGTCATCATCCCTCCTGGCGCCGTCCACACGCCCAAGCAGTTGTCTGTTGACCAGGACAACGAGATACTCTACTTTTCTGACCGAGAGGGCATGCGAGTGTTCCGATGCGGTGTTGATGGGTCCAATCTCCAGACACTTGTCCGGGCTGGTGACTGGAGGAAGGGGATTGATGACCCTACCTCTTGGTGCGTAGGCATCACTGTCTCAGCTCGCGAGGAAAAGTTCTACTGGACTCAGAAGGGGCCGCCCAAGGGGTCTCAAGGACGCATTTACCGGGCCTCCATCAAGATGCCCGAAGGATACGATGCCTCCAACAGGCCGGATATCGAGGTGGTTTTCGATCACCTGCCGGAGCCCATTGACCTCGAGATGGACGAGGATGGCAGCGCTCTGTACTGGACTGACCGCGGAGAGCTGCCGAATGGTAATAGTTTGAACCGGGCCACCTTGAATCCGGATGGGTCGTTCAGCAACCATCAGGTCCTCGCGCGGAACCTGCATGAGGCAATTGGACTTGCCATTGATAAGACGACTAGGCATATTTATGCTACAGATCTGTATGTCAACAACCCTGTTCCTTTACAGACTTGGATGCAAGACTCACTAATCAACCACATAGTGGCGGCGCGGTCTATCGATTCAACATGGACGGCAGTGGTAAACAGAAATTCTATGAAGACCAGGGAGCGTTTACGGGCATTGCTTTGTTGGAACAGGTTGATCCCAGTTCGAGCTTGTAGGTTGGGAAGACGAGAGTATAGAATGTGTAACTGTGTTAGTCTGCAGCCAGCTCGAATAGGAAGCCCTTTTGATTGTTGTGTTGATAAAGCGGTCTCGAAAGGGGCCCGGATGGGGGGTGAAAGTGGTTGCAGGAGTGTTAGAGTTCGCACTGCCATAAGGTACCTTGGTGTGTGTGGTTGCACTAACAGCTCAACGCTGCCCCGCCATCCCGTTGTTGTTACGGTAACCCCACCTAATGCGTGTCACATCCACTGTCCAAATGCGCCCTCCACCGCCGGGACATCTCAGCCCAGTGACGGGCCCGCTTCAACACAGCTGCAGCGCGTCACAGCCCAGACCTCCAGAGTCTCGAAGATCAGGAACGGGCCTCTCCTCCATCTCCATTCCACCTGATATTACAACTTGGACTTGAAACATCTACACAGCTGACTTTCTTTTCATTCTTATATATGATACCCCAGGCCACCCTAAACCGACTTCGACTAGGCCAGAGACATCCCCCCGCCGACACTAACAAGAACAAAATGAGCTTCGCCATCGAGGTGCCCGGCGAGGCAGCCCCTCTAAACCTCCTCGAGCTTGCCCGGACGCTAGAGTACGCCGCCCTTTCTACAGATCACGCCCAGAGACAGTCAGCCGGCCAGCAGCTTCAGTCATGGGAGTCTCGCCCAGACTACCATGTTTCCCTACAGGTGGGTTATCAGCCTTGGTTTGGAACATTGGGGGACCACATGCTAACGTCTGTTATCACTCGGTCATAACAGACCGTCTTCCTGGACAAGTCCATAAACAACTCAGTCCGGTTCCTCGCAGTTATTCTGCTCAAGAACGGCATCGACAAGTACTGGCGACACACGGCGAAACATGCGATCCAACCCGCCGAGAAACAGTTTATTCGCTCGAGGCTGCTCCAGGGCTCAGTCGGCGAGGAGGACAGGAACCTCGCACTACACAACGCCCTCGTCATCGCAAAGATTGTCCGCATAGACTACCCCAACGACTGGCCAGACGTCATCCCGTCCATCATCAGTGTCACCAGGAGCGCAAGAACAGAGAGTGCTCTTGCCCTCAGCGGAGCTCTGCAAGTGTTGCTGCGGGTAGTCAAAGAGCTCGCAACAGCCCGGTTGCGGAGGTCCCAGACCGCTCTTCAGGCTGTCACACCCGAGCTCGTCCAATTGCTCGGTGAGATCTATACCGAGCGGACGGCCGCATGGCAGCAGTTCTTTGCCAGGGGCGGCAGCGGCGATGAGGACGAGGCCGACTACTACATGCAGAATAGCTTGACAGCCCTCAAAATTCTACGCAGGCTGGTCACGGTGGGCTATGAACATTCCCATACGGATCCTATGGTCCAGGGCTTTTGGTCGCTGTCTCAATCCCAGTTTGACCAGTTCCTTACCGGCGTCAGCTCCGAGTCACACATCCCTGCCCCTTTCCAGGACTCGGTGGGCAAGCATTTGATCCAGTTCACGAAACTGCACATTGACATGTGCGATTCCCACCCAGCCAGCTTCCCTTTGCTACCAAACTCCATCCCGCTCGTGAAGGCGTACTGGAACCTTGTCAAGCAATTCTCGAATGAGTTTGAAAAGTCGGGCGGCATCAGGCAAACGGGCTCCGAGAACCACGACGGCAGCGCTAAGCACGAAGGACCGCTTTCAGAGAAACTGGCCCTGAAGGGTCTTCTGCTGCTTAGAAGCTGCGTGTCGATTGCCCATAGGCCGATGCAGACGTTCAAGTACAAGAGCCCCGAAGTCAAGAATCAGGAAAAGGAGGCTACGGAGCTCGTCAAGGACCAGCTACTGACAAATAACTTCCTTTTGGATATTGTCCAAGTGACCATCAGCAGGCTGTTTATCTTTCGGCAGTCTGATCTCGAGGCATGGGAAGAAGACCCGGAAGAGTGGGAGGCTGCGGAGCGCAACGAAGGCCAAGCATACGAGTGGGCTGTTCGGCCTTGTGCCGAGAGACTGCTCATCGACCTCCTGACACACTACAAGGAGCTCGGGCAACCACTCCTTACATATTGCGAGTTTGCAACCAAAGTCGATATGGATATCGTCACCAAGGAGGCCGCTTACTGCGCTCTTGGGTGTGCGGCCGCCGTCATTCACGAGGCCTTCGACTTTGATCGTTTTTTGAAGACTACGCTGGTGAAGGACGCACAGATCCAGGACTCCATGTCCAAGCTGCTCCGTAGGCGGATAGCCATCCTGCTCAACCAGTGGATCTCCATCCGGACCGCCGAGGAAAGTCGACCGGCTGTGTACGAGATCTTTAGGCACTTGATGAACCCTGATGATCCGCACAATGACCAGGTTGTCCGCATTACCGCTGCCCGCGAGTTTAAGGGCATCGTGGACGACTTTGGCTTCCAGGGCGAGCAGTTCTTGCCGTTTGCCCCTGACATCTTCAACCAGCTTATGGCGCTCCTCCAGGAGGTGGCGAGCGATGAGACCAAGTTGACGGTGCTGGACACTATCAGGGCGATTGTCCAACGAATGGAGACACACATTTCTCAGTTTGGCGATGCCATCATGCTGACTCTGCCCAAGTTGTGGGAGTCAGCTGAAAAGGAGGAGTATATGATCAAGCAATCGATCCTGGCCATCATGTCTGCTCTTGTTGACTCGATGCGCGGGGACTCTCAGCGTTATCAACCGGCGATTATTCCACTGCTGCGTGAAGCTATGGAGCCCGAGTCTGCCCTTCACCTTCACCTCATCGAAGAATCGGTAGCTCTGTGGAAGTCCGTCACCACTCAAAGCTATCCTCCCCTCCACCCCGATCTCGTGCAAATGGTTGAGCTTGCTCTTCCCCTGCTCGAATACGACTCGGAAGTAGCAAACCAGTGTCTAGAGCTTGTGAAAAACTACATCCTCCTCGCACCTAGAGAGATCCTCGACGACCGTCTGCGCCGTCCGACCCTCGCAGCTCTCGTCAAGACCCTCGACGCCCGCTCCCGTGAGCAATCCCAAACCGGTGCTAAATCCATCGAGCTGGTTCTGCGCATCGCCGATGACATCGGCGGCGTCCAAGGCCTACAGGTAGTCGTGCAAGACATGCTCGAGATCGGCCTGCTCAACACCATCTTCGAGGGCCTGCACAGCGCCTGGGAGGCCAGTACGACGCACGGCCCCAACAAGAAGGTCAGCCAGATCAACACGATCAAGCAGACGGACTATTTCATGCTTCTGGCGCGCATCGCGCTCGGCGACCCGACGGTGTTCCTGACCATGCTAGCCGGGATCGCCAGTAATGCCGGGTCCACCGTCGAGCAAGTCTGGGAGTGGTTGGGAACCCTGTGGTTCAACAACTTCGACTGCATGGCCGAAGTCGAGCGCCAGAAGCTTTCCCTCCTAGCGCTCACCCGCCTCTGGGAACTTCCCGATCCCATGGTTCAGGAGAAGATCGTGCTCGCTCGCCTGCAGGACTTCCTGGCCATGTGGACGAGCGTGGTGACGGAGCTAGCGGCGAGCGATGACGACCAATCCCTAACCACAGACCAGCAGGGGCAAGATTTCCGGCAATCTATAAACTCTGCTTCCGGCAGAGAACAACAACAACCGTCAGGGAATAATTCGAAGGATTACCTCGTCTGGGATCCCAACAGCTTACCCAGTTACGAGTGGGATACACCCCTAGACGTGACGGAGAGACAGTTTTCTCTTAAGGATCCGGTGCACAGAGTCGAGGCGTACGAGTTTACTAGGGAAAGACTGGCAGGGTTGGTGCAGAGGATGGGTGGCGAGCAGCGGTTTGAGGCGGAGTGGGCGGTTAATGTTGATAAGGATGTGTTGGAGGGGTTTAGGAGGTTGGGGATTGGGAGGTAGGGTGTCGTTTATTTCTGGTGGTGATGAGGAAGAACGTTTTAGAGGCAGAGGATACCAAACGTGTCAACAAGAACATCGTCTCTTGAGTGGTAATAAGATGGGGTGGTAGGTGAGGTAGGGTATTAAACCCGGATTGTCATTATCATAAATAATGGTTTTATTGAGGCATAGAGAACCCTGCTCTAAGGACAACTGTTGGTTGGTGGGTGTTGAGGTAAATAATTTGCCGCTCAACTCAATGAAGAAAAGTTGATACTATACTTGATTCATAACTCTATTCACCAACCTGTCCGTGATCATCTTTTGCTAGACGACCCATCTCATCCTCTCTTTCTCCCTGACAATCAAGAAGCGAATAATACAGTCTGAACAACACTTGCTTGCAAAGGCTAGAAAAAGAAACATCACCGTTTCACGCCCTAACGTTGGTACTGCAACGCAACAGAAAAAAGCATTTCATGACGAAACCATTCCATCAGAGAAGCTGTCCTCATAATGTTAAAAGCACTGTGGTGTTTCGCACCACCCCTACAATAAGTAACGACAGAAGGACTAAAGACAGATAGATGACCACCAAACAAAGACCCTTCCTCCCAAACAAGAAAAAAAAAGGAAAAAGCAATGGATGGTATACCTTGATAATAAACCTTAACCTTAAACCTCTCTTTACTCCGACAACAGATAAACAAACAAACAGAAAAACCAAACCCGTTACCTATCCTTACCGCCCTGTACCCGTCGTACCTCCTCCAACACTTCCAACACCTCCGACACCTCCAGCACCTCCACCGTTCCCGTTGTTGTTGTTATGATTGTTATTTCCCCCCGTCCAACTCCTAGCAAGCGGACTCCCCACCTTGGGCGCAAACTGCAGACTTTTCCGTCTAGCCGCATTCAACCGCATCATGACTCCCAGGTTTCTTTCGCGGTTATCGCGGAGGAGACCGTACGTTCCTGCCATTGTGCTGCTGCTACTGCTGCTGCTTACCACCGCCGGCGGTCTCGACATACTAGTTGTTGACGATGATCCGGCCTCAGTTGTATCAACATCCATCTCATCTAGGCTGGGAAGTGCGGACCCGGATCCAACCGAGACCGAGAACAAACTCCTCGCCGCCCTGCCTGTGGAGGGAACAGCATGACTCAAACTAGGCTTTGGCGGACAAGTCATGGCTCCTCCTGCGTGGAGATCGTGACCGTGACCGTGACCGTGACCGTGGCTCTCGGGCATGGCCTCCCTTAGAAATTCCGCTTCGTGACCTGCTTCATCGGCGGGAATCAGGAAGCCACCGTCAACGTCGATATCATCGACGCCGGCGGAATCGGTGGTGGTAGAAGAAGCAGGAGATAAATTCGCTGCTAGACGGGCGACGTGTTCCGGGGCCGGAGTCTTGGGGATTGGTGAGAAGGTTGTCCATTCCCTTTCTTCTTCTTCCTCTCCCTGGGTTTCGTGAGGTTGTGTGTTGGTGGACATAGCCAGGATGGAGTCGCTTACGCGACGGTTGTCAGTGCCGGGTGCTGAAGAGGCGTCGGGAGATGGAGGGGTGCGGACCCAGAGGGAGGAGGAGCGACGTTTGCTGCGGCCGGTGCTGGTGGTATTGCCGGGGGTTGTGGGTTGTTGAGACGGGCGGGTGGTGGTTGAGGAGGACAATGAGTTGGTGGTGGTTGTGGTTGTGGTGGTGGTCGTCTTGGTTGTGCTATTGGTGATGGTGGTGGTGCTGGAGCCGGAGGCGGAGCCAGAGGGAACGAGGGTGCCGTTGAGATTGGCGAGCGCCTTGGGCTCCATGCTCTTTCTCCTGCGGGCGCCTCCGCGGGGGATGAAAGCGAGGTCGATCAGGTAGTCGGCTTCGTCTAGCCACTTGTTTTCGCGTTCGCAACTGTGAAGTGTTAGCGTATTGTCTATCAGTTGGACAAGGATAAAATAGAGGGAGGTACTCACTCAAGAACCCAGCTGACACCCACGCACTGCACAACCCCTTGGCTCTCCTTGACCTTTTCCAACGTCCTCTTGCTACCGTCCTTAAACACCACATGCGTGATACCAATCTTGTGTCCAGGCGCAGATACCGGCTCATCACCCGACGCACCAGCACTGGGATTCCACGACCAGTTCTTCACGCAACGCGCGCCCATCTGGCTCAGCAGCTCGATAAAGAGCCCACTGGCATCGGCACCCTCAGCGGTATGCACATCGCAGTACACAACCGCTCCCCTCAAGAGCTTGGGGTTGAGGTCCTTGTGGGGAGTACGAGCAGGCGTGTCCATAGCCGACCACTCGACCTCGGACTTAGCGGGCGTGACCGGCTCGGAGGGGACAAATTCATCTTCCTCATCCTCGGGCTCCGGTTCCTCGGCGATTGGTGACCCAAACTCGGCTTCGTCTTCTGGGATCTCGGCCAGGGATACCCCCGCGCCCATGCTAGAGATGCGACGACTGCGGCGTCTCTGGCGGCCGGTCTCATCAGTAGTGATCTCGTGACCCTTAGGAGGCGACGGCACAGGAGCATTGTTCTGTTCAGCAACGACTTGAGGTGGGGTCTGCTTCAAGGGTGTCTTGAAGGGGGTCTGTTGGGTGGGAGTTTGCTTGACGGGAGTCGCTTTGACCGGAGTCTGGTGGATGTGCACCTCGACTGGCTCATTCTCTTGCTCCTTCTCATGATCCTCCTCGGCCTCCTCTTCCACCGTCTCCATCTCCTCCTGACGCTCTTCAATGATCACGTCAGCAGTGTCAGCGAAGGAGACCCTCGAAAGACTGCTTCTCCCCGACTTTCTAGGCCTGAGAGAACGCGGTGGCGGAGCGGTAGATCCATCACCCGACTTGAGAGGAACCTTGGAAACCGTGTGCACCTCTCTCACGGCAGCCTGTGGGCGAACGGGGGTGGTTGGGTGAGCAAGAGCAGCGGAAGCTCGCCTTGTGACACGGTTAGTGGTGTCAGCCGGCGTGAAGAGGTTGACATTCAGCGGTCGGGTGGTGAACTCGGCCAACACCGGAACAGCATTCTCGTCGCCATATTCCTGGCTCGCTTCGGAAAGATTATCAGAGACGCTGTGCTGGCTCCCATCCTTATCGACGCCATCGGTCATGTCCATCACATCAGAAATGCGAGCTAGAGCCTCGGCTTCGGCTGCGAGCTCGACGTCTTCAGTGGTGATGGGAATGTCCTCAAGAATTGGAGATGCGTCGTCATCTTCAATCATTGCATAGCGGTCGACTTCTGCTTGATCGGCATCGGCCATGACCGTCTCGACGGAGTCCCCTTCCTCTTGATCCTCTTCGCCCGCAGCAACCTCGGCAGCCTCGTGGGCATCCTCCTCAACGGGTACATCGTTCACATCCGCAGAGTCAGCCTCCGCTTGAACATCCTCATGTTGCTCCATCTCGACAACCTCTTCCTCTTTTTGAACCACTTCCATGTCCTCGTCCGCCTGTTGCTGCTGAACACCGGCCTCAACTTCAGCCGATGTCTCCGCATCAACCTTAGGGGTCTCCTCAGTGGTCTTCTCAGGTGACGATTCCTTCGACTTCTGCTGTTGCTGTTGGCGGGCAACCGAAGTCCCAAAAATCCCAGCCTCTTTCATCGCGGCCACATCGAAGAGTGTCTCCTCCTGCTCGTCCACCTGCTGCAGCCTCCTGGAGCTTCTCCTTCGATGAAACCTGCTTTCCAGAGGAGCTGCAGCGTTATGTTTAGCGGGAGTTACACCACCATTCCAACCACTTAACTGTTTGGCCAGCGGTGTGAATCCAAGGCTCAAGTTATTCGCGTTCTGGGCGAGTGCAGGAGTTTTCACTGGTGCTTGGGTCTTCGGAGGTGCCGGAGTTACTCCGCCGTGCCAACCACTCAGCTTCTCAGCTAGGGGGGTGAATCCGAGGCTGGAGTTGTCGTTGGCAGCAGCCTTGGCTGGAGTAGCCGTGGCCTTCAGCAAGTTAACCTTGGGGGATGCCGGTGTAACACCTCCCTTCCATCCACTCAACTGGTTCGCCAACGGCGTAAAACCCAGACCGGAGTTGCCGTTGTCAAAGCGCATTCTCTTAGTTGTGCTTCGACCAGAAGGTGTCCGGTGGCCGGTATTGACAGAAGGTGTAGCAGCGGGATGAGGGTTGGCCTTGCTACCCCTCGCGGGTTGGGCGGGAGTTGCGTCCTCGGCCTCCTCGGATGGGTTAAGGACATCTTGGCGAAGATTGCCGAACGAAGGGCCGTTGAGCAGATGCTGAGGCGGTGACTCGGGAGGGGTAGTGCTGATGCTCAGGTCGATGTCCAAGTAGCTTTGGTCATCATTCTCAGGCTGCGGGGTCTCGGGAATGACGATTTGCTCGACGCTTTCGTTGCCCAGCTCGACTTCATCGACCTCCATTGAGTCCTCGTCGGTTTCTGGTTCGATGACCTCGGGCTCGACAACCTGCTCCTCATCCCTGTCTGTCATCTCGTGGTCCTGATCTTGCTCAACCTCGTGTTCCTCCTCGTGCTCCTCCTCGTGCTCCTCCTCGTGCTCCTCTTCGGGTTCCTCCTGGTCATCCTCAGGCTCCTCAGGCTCAACCTCTGGCTCTTCGTGGTCAATCTCAGGCTCCTCGTGGTCTTCCTCTTCCGCCTCCTCATGCCCCTCCTCTTGTACGTCTTCCTGCTGCTCCTCCTCCTCCTGATCGTGTTCATCTTCAGCTTGAGGTTCCGGCTCTTCCCGAACGGCAGCTTCGACTTCTTTCTCCATATGCCTGAGAGACCGTCGGCGTCCAGTAAATAGCAACCTAGCTGGCTTTGCCGAGGAAGTGAGAATCTGCATTGTACGCTCGCCAAGCTCACCAGAAGGACCGTCGTTGTCCTCCTCGTCCGTGTAATCCATCTCTTCGTCTTCCTCTTCCTGCTCCTGCTCGTGAACCTGCTGCTCATTCTCCATCTCCTCATCTACCTGCACCTGGTTGTCTTGTCCCTCCTCCTTATGATCCTGCTCCTCCTCTTTGGGTTCCTGCTCCCGCGCCATCTCTTCCAGACGCTGCGATTTACGTCTCGCAGTGCCGAACTTGACTGGTGGGCTGGCGAGCAAAGAAGGCTTTGTTTCAGCAGCAAGTTCCTCCACAACGGACTGTGGCTTGGCAGCAGACATGGGAACCCGCTTGGCCGGGCTGGCAAAGAGGGACGGCGGACCCATCATTCCGTTATTCGTCGAGGTGGTGGCGGTACCAGCAAGGACCTCTCCGCCCATCAACACAGTCGCATTTCCGGGTGGCCTCTTGGCTGGACTGGCAAGAAGGCTGGGACCGCTCTTCGCGGATTGCGTAACGGGTTGCCCATCCGGTCGGTTGGCGAGTAGAGGGACGCCAGCAAAGAGACCCTCGACGCGCTTGGCCGGGGTCTTGATGCTGTCCTTCCATGGAGATGGCGGAGGACGGCGAGCGGGAGAAGCGAGCATCGAAAGATGTTCGGCTGGAAGGAAGTATGGCTTCAAGACGGAAGGCTCGGCGGAGGCATCCTTGCTTTGCTCTTCGGATTTGGGATTGGCGATGGACGTGGATGCCGACGCGGCTCCGGGTTCCCGTGGCTGGTCCTGTTCCGGTTGCTTTTCCTGCGCCTTCTTGCTGGCCTTCGGGGCCGGTGGTTTGATGGGAGCTCTGCCTGTCAGTAACGGCTGCAACAAGGCCGGACTGTTCTCATGAATAGCAAGTTCATCCTCCGAGTCGTCAGCGTGTTTGGCGGCTGCCACTAGTTGGTTAACTTTCTTAGGGCTAAGGGGAAGGGGCTTGTGTTTCATGCCTTCGACCTTGATGTTTTCGGGAGCATCGTGGGGGGTAGCCGGCCGACCAGCACGAGACACTGGCTTGTTTGTCGTGCCATTGGCAGCACCTCTCCTGGCTGTCGACGTTGATCCCTTGGCTGCTGTACCCGTCCGAGTCCTAACTGGTTTTGCGCGAAGCCCCCCCGTATTGAAAATTGGTGCTGCCTTCTTCTTCCTTCCTCCCGGAGGCCCAATGTTCTCTTTTTCCGGCTCCTCAAACTTGACCGTCTTCTTTACGGCGGGCTTTGCGAGCGCTTTGGATGCGGCGGTGGGCGCGGTCGCCGTCGAACCGGTCGGTCGCGTCCTGGTTGTGCTGGTGTTCCTAGACGTGGCTGTTGAGGAAGACTGGTCGTCGGGTTTGGCTGAACGCGTCGCGCGAGTGGCCTTGGAGGCAGGTTCTTGAGCTTTGGTCGGCGGCCTAGCGCGCGGGGCCGTTACTGGCGGTCTGGTGGAAGCTGATGACGCTGGTCTCGATGCAAGGGAGGATGCGGGTTTAACTGATGCTGAAGAGGCAGGTCTTGATGTCTTTGCAGCTTCGTTGGCTGGATTCCGTGCTCGAGCGCGAGTGGCGCGGGTGGTTGCGAGGGCGGCGGCTGGCAGACGTACGGGTCGCGTAACGGGTGCTGGAGCAGGACGGTGCTTCGCGTGATGGTCGTCGTCTTCATCATCGTCGGTTCGAGCCTTTCTCTTGAGACTTGTAGCGGCAGTAGGCGCAGTGGCTCTGGATGCGCCGGTCGTGGCAGATGTCGTGGATGTGGTATTACTGCTGGTGCTGGTCGCGCTCCTGGCTTTGGCAGCGGCGGTCATGGCTCTGGCATTTTTTGTGACGGCAGACGAGGCCACTCGCGCTCTCGTCATGCGCTGCTGTGGTTGCTGTGATTGTGATTTCGAGTCACCCATGATGGGCAATGTGGTGTTGTATGTGGTTGTTGAAGACTTTGGCGACGAGACTCTTCTTTGGCAACGATCAAGGGCGAACCATGAAGGTTGGTTGCGTTTATGTTTGCGCGGCGGGGTGTTTGTCGCGGCGTTAACGGTAAGGTTCCTGTTTCCTAGGTTGGTCCACGGGTCGTTGGTTGAAGCGAAGAACTACTCGATGCAACAAGCAAATGACAAAAAAGTAGAAGAACCAACGTGCAAAGTGGAGGGGAACAGTGAAAATGATAAACAGAGAAGAAGCACACTTGGAAAAGGTAGTAGTGGTGGGTGGGTGGGTGTGTGCGCGATCGCGGTCGGAATCCTAGGCTATTTTGTGATGGAGGATGGCGAGTCAAAAGTCAACAATTGGGGCAAAGGGAAAATGCAAAAGTGGCACCCTTTGTCGATCAAGCGTCACGCTCCTTGGTTGCCCCGGGAAACGACCCGCTTTTCGATTGCGATGCATCCACTGCCGTCATGCCTGGTGAGCATCTCGGGTTAGGGTTATTCTCGCCTCTTTCACCCCGAGATGTCTTTTTATATTGGATATCCGTGACGACTTGTGAGTCAATTGTTTAAGACGATGATCTTGTCAATGTGAAACAATTGAGTCGAGAAGTGTGCTTTCCAATTTATGATATCAATGCGTTCTTCACACAGTATGCGCCCATGTCGCTCATCCGGTGTTTGCGCCCAGGGTTAGCGGTGACGGGATAAATATCCCATACAGTGCCTAAACAGTCCCATCTCCCATGTCTCATCACTCTCAACTAACCCTGGACTTCATCATCAACCTCGAAACCTCACTTCAAGTCGTCTTCAAAGACAAATCGACGCCCAAGACAACCACAACCCTTCTCACCTCTCCCCCATGTCAATCGATCTCAACTGGGAAACCGTCACCGGCGGCCCCGACGGCCAAGAGCTCGCCCACAAAATCCGCGATTTCATCCACAACAAGTTCCAGGACGTCCCTCTACCGCGTTTCATCAAGTCCGTCACCGTCCACGACTTTGAGTTTGGCTCCATCCCTCCCGAGATCGAGCTCAAGGACATCACCGACCCCCTGCCCGATTTCTACGAAGAACAACCCGGTATAGACTCCTCAGAGGAGTCAGACTCGGAGGAAGACATCGCGTACGAAAATGAAGGCGAATACCTATACGACCCAGTCGAGCAGCAGTACGGCAGGGTGAGAGGCGCCTCAGCCTCCGAATCACGGCGAAGACTCACAGTCAACAGCAATGGTACCGGAAGCGGTAGAACCAGCGGTGGAAATGGAAACGGAAACTGGAGCGGGAGCGGCCCAAACTCAGGCAGAGTAGCTTATCTCCCACCGCACCTGAACCCACATTACCCCGGCAGCGGCAACAACAGTTCCCAAAGCCTGGACCGAGACAATGGCAGAGATGGCAGGGATGGCAGGGATGGCAGATACTACCGGGACGCCAACAACACAATAGGCGGTCTCGGAGGACAGGCCGGTCCCGCCCACGGCACCAACCACCACCACGCCGACCTAGGTTCCCCCTTCCTCGGCGTTTCTACTCCAGGAATCCCCGGCGGCACTTCTAACCTGAACTTACACTACTTCACCTCGCAATTCACCGGTGGTCTTTCGGGCACTCAAACTCCCCTCGCAGCCGTAGCGGGAGCCGCTCACCAACGTGGCCCCTCGTGGATAACAGACCAACAACAAAACAACATGCTACCAGGAGGTTTCGGAGGAGCACGAACAGCTGCAGCAAACCAAGGCCTGCACAGCTCCTCCACGCCCAACCTCCGCCTTCACTTCCCCGGAGTCGGGAAACATGGCGGAGGGGCCCCGGGACACGGACCCAGTCCCCTCACCGGCACCAGCACCCCGCTAGGCACCCTGGGAACCGCCGGAGGCGTGGGTGGCATCGGCCGCGGAATTCCAGGCATGGCAGGCATGGGCAGCATGGGCATGGGATATCCACCCGCTCCCGTGCTTGCCATTCCTACAGGGCCAAGACACACGAGGAATCCCTCGAGCCAGAGCTCCAATTCGGTGGGGGATTATAGTCCCGTTGCGCCGGCGGAAAAAGGAGGGCGAGCGCTCTTTTCTCCACCTTCTGTCTCGCCGTCGCCGGGGGTCGGACTAGGCATCGGAAGAGGGCCGGCTGCTGCGCTGACTAGTGGACCGAGACTACAGATTCCCACGCAAGGGTTGAGGGAGAAGCATAGTGTTTCTACCTTGGCGCCTAACTCTGCTGGACCAAGAGCTGGGTCGGCGATTCTGGATGATGACGACGGGTTCTTGGATGGCAGCATGCACGATAGAGATCCGGTCCAACAACTGGAGGTAGAGGATGATGAAGACGAGGAGGAAGGGGAAGAGGAAGAGGAAGAAGGGCAACGGTTCCGCGAACCAAGAGTGGAAGACATCCAAGCTGTGTTCCGCATCAAATACGCCGGCGACGTCAAGCTGCTGCTGACGGCCGATATCTTGCTGGATTATCCCATGCCCAGCTTCGTGGGGATTCCGGTGCGGTTGAGCATTACTGGTCTAACGTTCGATGGCGTGGGCGTGGTGGCGAATATCAGGAAGAGAGTGCACTTTTGCTTCTTGAGCCCCGAGGATGCGGTGGCTGCCGTGGGCGGGGAGGAGAACAAGGTCGCTGCTGCTGGGAGCGGCGGGAATGGGTCCGGCATGGGAGGCGGAGGAGGCAGTGACGGGGCCAAGACGAAGATGGGTGGGCTGTTGCAGGAAATCCGCGTCGAGAGCGAGATTGGACAACGGGAAAGTGGGAAGCAGAGCTTGAAGAATGTGGGTAAGGTGGAGAGGTTCGTGTTGGAGCAGGTGAGGAGGATCTTTGAGGAGGAGTTTGTTTATCCTAGCTTTTGGACGTTCTTGGTGTAGTTGTACAAGAGATACAGAGACTACCTCTACGTAAGTGTGCTCTTGAAGCCCTGGTACGCCGAGTTGATATCCAGCTCCAACTCCCTGGCCTGCTCCTCGCTCAGCTCTTCCGTCGCCTTCATCTGGTTAAGGGTGATCAGCCATTGCACGATCTTGCCCCTGTTGTCAAAGTCCCGGTCCGTCACCTTGTTCACCGACTGGATCACGTCTGTTAGGAGAGGGTGCAGCTGATCCTTGGCTAGCAGCCCCAGACGCAAGGCATCGAGGAAGGTGATGAAGTCCTGAGTGGCTTCGAGAATGAGAGTGCCGCTGGTGCCTCCAGAAGCGGCAACGGCTGCGGGTGCTGAACCGGACGAGGCAGTAATTGCTGTTGAGGGCATGCCGACGCGGATGCGTTCCGTTGCGCGGGGAACCTCGAGCTATGGAAGGGTGCGTAAGTAAGTCAGACGCATAAAGAGGGTGATGAACATACATCCCACTTGGCCTTGAACTCCTCCAAGCCAACAAATGCCTTGGCCACAGTCTCATCGGCGACAAGCGACTTGTACTGCTTCAGCGATCGCTCACAGATCTCAGTATAATCGGCTTCGGGGATGGCATCTTTTAGAAACGCCTTTTCCAGCTCATCTAAAGTAACTATAATGCTGAAGATTTCGGCTAGTGAGTCTTGAAGGTCGCGCTCAGCGCGGGTATCGGCGAGCTTCACTTCCTATTTCAAGTGGGAATGGCATCATGTTGTCAGTAACTGGATCATGACATGACAAGGTACCGAGGTGGGGATTTGTTTACCTCGTCCAGGTTTATCGTAGCTGAGAGTGCAGTGTTGGGAACATAGCTATGGGGTGTAGGCGCATATGGCTGGCGAGATATCATCTTGGCGGCTTGAGGTTGTGAAGTGTCGTTGTGCTTGTTGGACTCTTCATCATGAAATCAACTTGAAGATGACGAGGTACCTTGCGGGCGAATGCACTGAAGCTCCAGTGGATGGAGAGCTGCGAGGACGTTCCAAGACAAGCTGCATGCGTCGGTCAAGAGTGGACCTGCACAGTGACAGGAGTGCCCCACCAGGTACACCACTAATACCAGACAGGACTAGCGCCTCCACCGATAAGAGCAGACGATAAGAACCCCGGAATCTAGGAGGAGAAAAAAGTTTGGGAGGACCAGCGCGACGGCAAGAGCACGGGTCAGTTTGTTGCTGAATTGAATTGGCTTCCATTTCCACTTCCAGGTTCTCTTCACCAAGAAAAACATCAACATCCATCCGACCAGACTGGACTCAGCACACCACCCAGCCAGTCGCCCACCATGGTCAAAAACGTCAAACAAACAAAAAAGTTCGAAAAGAAGCACCTGAAGGGTGTTTTGGAACGCAGAAAGGTCGTCCAGAAGATCAAGCAAAAAGAACAGATCAAGCAGAAGAAGCAGGCCAAGAAGCACCAGGATGACGCCTTCATCAAGGGCCCCGATGGCGGCAAGCAGCCTGTCCGCGTCAAGAAGAACCTTGGTACCGCCGCCGCCGGCGAAATGACCGTCGACGACTTCTTCCAGGGCGGCTTCGAGATTCTCGACAAGAAGACCAAGGATGCCTCCGGCAAGCTGGGCAAGAGGAAACGCGACGACGAGGAAGAGTCCGACGCGGAGGAGGAAGAGCAATCACAGGACGAGGGCAGCGAGGTCGACTTCTCCGACGACGATATTTCCCACGACGAGGTTAGCGACGACGAAGAAGAGGATGACGAGGTCGTAGACGACACCGCCCCTACCGGCATGACCAAGGAGGCCATGGCCTCGCTCGCCGAGAAGGATCCCGAGTTCTACAAGTTCTTGAAGGAGAACGACCCAGAGGCCCTCGAGTTCGACGAAAACGCAGAATTTTCCGAGATTGACGAGCTCAGCGGGAGCGAAGCCGAGGGCGAGGAGCCCAAGAAGAAGAAGCAAAAAAAGGACACCAAGGCCGCCGACGACGAGAACGGCTCCGAACTCACCCAGAAGATGATCGCCAAGTGGAAGGCCCAGATCGAGGAAACAAAGTCACTTAGAGCCGCTCGCCAGGTCGTAATAGCATTCCGTTGCGCCGCCCACCTGAACGAGGACGACGACGAGAAGCCCCAACGATACACCATCCACGACCCCAATGCCTTCAACGACATTTTGGTTCTCGCCCTTGGCAAGATTCCCGAGGTTCTCACACACCACGTTCCTGTCAAGGAGTCTTCCTCCGGCAAGACCTACGTCAACACCGATACCAAAAAGTTCAAGATCCTGTCGCAGCTCGTCAAGAACTACGCCGCCTCCATCATCCACCTCCTCGGCACCCTTTCCGACGAGCCCACCCTCAAACTCACAATCTCCGCTCTCGAGCCCATCCTCCCTTACCTCCTCTCCTTCAGAAAGCTCCTCAAGGTCTTGATCAAGACCGTCGTCGCCTTCTGGTCGCAGTCCGCCAGCACCGAGGCCACCAGGATAACAGCATTCCTGGTCGCCCGTCGCCTGATGGTGATCTCGGACAAGGGCGTGCGCGAGACGGTCCTCAAGGCCGTCTACCAGGGTCTCGTTCAGGGCTGCCGCCTCACCAACGTCAACACGGTAGCGGGCATCAACATCATGAAGAACTCGGCCGCCGAGCTCTGGGGTCTCGACCAGACCCTCGGCTACACCACCGCCTTCGGCTTCATCCGCCAGCTGGCCATCCACCTCCGCAACTCCATCGTCAACAACAAGAACAACGCCTTCCGTAACGTGTACAACTGGCAGTACGTGCACTCGCTCGACTTCTGGTCGTGCGTCCTCGCCGAGCACTGCTCGCCGCTCAAGGAGGCCGAAGCCGGCAAGGAGTCACAGCTCAAGCTCCTCATCTACCCCCTGGTGCAAGTCACCCTCGGCGCCATGCGCCTCATCCCCACGGCGCTCTACTTCCCGCTGCGCTTCCAGCTTGTCCGCTCCCTGCTCCGCCTCTCCCGCGCCACCGACACCTACATCCCCCTGGCCTCCATCCTCCTCGAAGTCCTCAACTCCGCCGAGATGAAGAAGCCCCCCAAGTCGTCCACTCTCAAGCCCCTCGACTTCGCCACCGCCTACAAGGCGCCCAAATCCTACCTGCGCACGCGCGTCTACCAGGACGGTCTCGGCGAGCAAGTCATCGAGTTGCTTGGCGAGTACTTTGTCCTCTGGTCGCAAAACATCGCCTTCCCGGAATTCTCGCTGCCCGTCGTCGTCGCGCTCAAGCGCTGGCTCAAGGACTCGCGCAAGAAGTCCTCCGGCAACAACAACGGCAAGATCGGCACGCAGCTTGCGCTGCTCGTACAAAAGATCGAGTCCAACGCCAAGTTCATCGAGGACAAGCGCAACCGTGTCGAGTTCGCGCCCAACGACCGCACCCAGGTCGATGCTTTCCTCAGGGACTTTGAGTGGGAGAAGACGCCGCTGGGCGCGTACGTGGTCGGCCAGAGGAAGTTGAGGGCGGAGAAGAGGAAGATGATGGAGGAGGCGAGGAAGGAGGATGAGCTAAGGAGGAAGGAAGATGAAGAGGAGGAGAGGTTGGGCAAGCAACAGGATGAGGATAGTGACGAGGAGGAGGACGATCATGATGATCTTGCTGAGGATGATGATGAGGATGAAGAGGAGGAAGGTGATGATGATGATGATGAAGAAGAGGATGAGGATGAGGATGATGAGTGAACTGTTCGTTCCTCTTCAAAGTAAGGAAGGAATGAGAGTAAATGCTTGCTTATCTTGTTGGTATAGATAGAGATGATACCTGCGTGTTATTCTGTGTGTTTACACTTGCGTCCATCATGACAAAAAGGCGCCTTTTGATAGTTTTAGTACCTAGGGAAAATAACGGAGTTTAAGTGTTATAAATTACTGGTAATATTTTGCCTCTTCCTTTCTGGGTTGCTCTCCGGTCTTCGCGTTTGAAGTACCTAACTATACTTAATGGTTTGGACTGAACATAGATAACTTGAGCTGGTGTGTGTGTGTGTGTGTGTGTGTGTGTCACTACTGGAAACCAATGGAGGAGGTCGTCATCTCGAAAAAAAACAGAAAATGTTTTGAACTGAAGGGTAGTTCCTGTAGGTATTTGCAATTCGCTCGGTTCACATCCAAGATGGCTAACAGCCAACGGGTAGCATAAGTTGATCAATTTTTCAAAAGTCGAAAAGGGCTTTTAAAGAGCCTGAATCCGTCAAATTTATTGGGAAGATGCCCCGATGAGAAACAATGTCTCAATAACAAACAGAATGGTAATGCTGATGAGCCAAGATGAATACACTTGTACTTATTATTACTACCAAGTTAAGAACCCGATGTGTGATCCCTATGTATCTTTCCCTGTCCCTTCATGATTTCATCCACCACTTCGGACAGATGATCTTTTTCCCCATTTTCTGATGAGCCCACACACAATCTTCCTTTTGACTTTTAACTCTTACCACATCCTCATACCCAAAATATTACTATTTACTTAGCCCAGAACCACACCCACCCTTATTTTTGACTTGCTCTACCTCCAATTTCCATATCCGTGTCCCTCATCCTCCTCCATGGGAATAGGCTCCGCGAACTCCAACTCCTCATTACTACCATTGTCAACCATCTTGATTCCGTATCCTCCAGTATCATCATCACTATCACCGCTGTCAACAGGCGCCGGCTCTGATTTCGACTGCTGTGGGAGAGAAGGTCTGCTAACGACTGGGATGTCTCGAGGGATCTCCGGTTTCGGAGGAGCGGTATTGGCGCGATGAATAGCTGGCACATCCCGAACGGTAGAGAAATCAGAACCGGCAGAAGTGGTGGTTGAGCGGCCGAGGGGCTTTTGTGGTTGGTCTGATGGGAGGAGGAGGGTGGCGAGGAGGTGGGGGTTCATAGCCTTTGAGGGCGAAGGCTTTGAGGTCGAGGCGGATGCCATATAGGTAGGGGAGATGGGTGTGGATGGTTTTGAAGGGTTTGAGGGCGCGGCTTTCTGAGGAGAAATAGAGAGGGCAGCTAGGTCGGAGAGGGCGGACGATGAGGTAGGTTTGGCCATGGAGGTCCGTTGAGGCTGGGGTCTGGGTGGTAGCGGCGGCGCTTGTCCTTGCTGTTGCTGCTTCATCACCGGCCTCGAGGAAGAAGCATGCGGATCCATCACCGCATATCTCGGCGGCGGATCATGATGCTGCTGCTCATCATCCCCAGAATCAATCAACCCGCCTCCGTGATTCCCCTTCTTCGTAGAGATGGCAGGGGCGGCAGGAATCTTTCCCTGAGCATCCATATCCGCCAAAACAATCTCCTCCTCCCTCGTGAGATCCTGCTCTACCTCGATCTCGCCTCCGAACCCTTCCCTGATCTCAACACCACACTTCTCTAAAATCTTCCCCAAGATCTCCGGATACCGCATGTGTCCCTTGACAGTCCCCGTCAGATCCAGATTCTCAACCCCTTCAATCCCCTTGATCTCCTGCAGTCCTGCCACGCCCAGCTGGATGGAACTCGTCCGGTAGATGAAACCCAGGAGGTAATCGTTCCCCGAGCAGACATTCCACAGCTTGCCGCTGACCACGCTCCTCATCATTTCCCACGCATCCCTATCGCTCGGCACGGGCGCACCGATCAGTATGACCTCGTCAACGAGCCCAAATGCCCTCCGCTCCGCTAGCGTGCGCAAGCACGAGTAGATCACCCTTGCGCCCAAAGAATACCCGATGAGAGTGACTGGCCGCTCGCCCTGGACGCGGTTAATCAGCGCGTCTGCCAATATTTTCCCGGCCTTCTCGGACCGGTTTTTGGCCAGCGAGAAAGGGTTATCCAGCGCTGAGGCCATCGACAGCAGCGAAATCGGCCAGAGAGCAGACCACAGCGTCGCCAACACCGTGCGCTTCAAAAGCTCGACTTTGATGTACGTCCACGCTGCGCTGGTGACCATTGCCCGGAGGGCGTTGCCCAGGTTCAGCATAGCTGCCACCTCGTACCGCAGCGCAAACAGGTTCGACGATGTTGGGGACAGCGCTTGCCAGGGGTGAGTTAAAGAAGAAAGTGACTCGGTTAACCAGCCGTTTATCCCAATTGTCAACCTCAACCTTTCTTGGTTCTGACTTGCAGTACCAGTACCGCCCCCAGAAAGCGGCAAAAAAGCAAAGTCCTCAACCTCCCTAGCATACTGATCCACCATCTCGCCCGTCATCTGCGCGCCCAACGCCCCAAAAAGCGTTCCCACCAGCGCCCCATTCATCCAAAACACACCCAAGAAACTCGCCACGCCTCCCAGTCCAACGCTGCCCATAAGTCCTCCAATCACCCCCGCCACGGCGGGAGCCGCAAGACCACCGGTCACACCAATGATGGCTGCCCCTGCAATGGAAGCAAGGCCAACTTTCCACATCCTTCCTGTTGCGTTAGCCTTCTTCCGCTCTTCGGCTTCCTTGGCTGCTGACATCTGTTGTGCCTCCGGAGACTTGGAGGACTCGACGAGGGAAGTAGCTACTTCCGCTTCCTGCCCGTTCAGGAAAGAAAGAGGTAACTCCAGCGCCGAACAAAGATACACCAAAAAAGTCCTGCTCTCCGCCACATATTTCCCTCCCGCCAACAGGAGTAGCAATAAACAAACCACGACCTCCTCCCTATCCTCCTGGCTGGCTGTCAGAAGTCTGGTAGGAATAGCGTGGTACCTTCCCTGCAGCGCCTCAACTTCTTTTTGCCGCTGCTTTAGGGCCAAAGTTTTGCCATCTTCCTGAGCCACGGGACCCAACAGGTCGCCAAAGTCAATCAGGTTCTCGCCGGGGGCGGGGGAGTCGACTTTCAGTCTGGCGAGGCGTGCAGAGCGCTCCTGGCGGGATGAGACTTCGGGAGAGGTGTCGGCGGGGGTGAGCAGGTCTTTCAGAGTGGTGAGGAGGTGGGTGCGCCAGGTGTCGAAGTGGGTGAGGGTTGCGTTGCGGAGGGGGTTGATGCGGTCGCTGGAGTTGAAATTGGAATTGAGGTTTGAGCGAGGACCACCGCCGCCAGGGCTGGGTCGGGTGGGTAAAGGGGGGCCATTTTGGCGGTGGCTGTCGTCGAGGTCGCCGAGGAGGGAGTGGTTGCCGGAGATGTTAGGTTGCCGGGAGGTGTTGTTGTTGAGCTGGTTTTGTTGGTTGGGATTCTTGAGAATAAGCTGAGATCGCATCCAATCTGTGATTTCGACGACGAGTGTGTAGAGAGCTTTGCGCTTGGGGAGGTTGAGGACCACTCGCACTTGGCGGGGTTCGCTGGCTAGGGGAGCCATGATGGTGGTGGTTATGTGACCACTTTGGTCGGTCAATTGGTGTGGTTGGGGACTTGGTTGTTCACTTCATTTGTGTCAATGTGAGTAAGATGACCCGATGAATGAATGAAAACAGAAAACAGAGCGATCGATCAATTTTATATGTGGTAGTTACGACTCCGTAGGGAGACAAGATGGAGGTCGTATAGTCGCCGATAGATAGAGCCACTTTAATGCCGTTGGTACCGTTCTGGACCGTATAACAAGTGTGTGTCAAGATGCCGTTAACGAGAGATGTAACTGTTGCAAACTGGACCCCCAAAACTCTTCAGGTTGATTGTCGATGGTGATGAAATGGTGAGGAGAGGAGACGGAAGCCAAACAGCTGCTGATATGCACAACAAAGTCAATAATTTCCCAAAGCGGAACGAATGCCAAGACCGAGAGACAGCCCCTGAGTGACGCTAAGAAAATAAACAACAAATTCTCGAGGAGGATAGATGTCATACCAGTATGCGAGTCTGAAATTCCTTCCACCGTCAAAGTGATGAATATCGTATAATGTACATGGCAGAGGAACTCCTGTCGCGCCTGAAGCTTAACACGATCTCTATTTTCCGCTCTTCACTTTGGAATTGTCGCAGCTATACCTAACACATGTACACACACACAGGTCACCAACCAATGTGCCCACTTTTCGTTCGATTTTTCCATATCGTCGGGTCCCCTCTTGTTAGTCCCCATTACTCTAGGAGCAGATATGCTGAAATAATTTATTTGCCCTTGCGAACCCAGCCCTCAACCGTCTCCCTCACACCAGTAACCGCCTCATCGACCTTGTGCTGCGCAATCTCGGCATGGACCTTGGCCATGTGGATACCCTTCTCGATGCCCTCGCGGGTCCTGATGTGCGCATCCGCCACGGCGGGGAACTTTTGCTCGTACTTCCACACCAGCGCGCTGACGTTGTTCATGGTGACGGGGAGGACGGCCCAGGCGGCACCGAGGCCGAGGGCGAGAGGGGTGGCGCCGCGGAGGACAACGCCACGGTTGCGCGCAACGATGCTGCCGGCCATGCCCGAGACGAGAACGTAGATGAGGCCGGGCATGAGGCGCTCGCCGCTCTCGCGGGGAGGGGCGAGGCCGGCGACGGTCGAGGTGAAGGAGTGCTCGAGATCGAAGGCGCGAGCCATGCCGTTGTTGACGGCGTCTTCGGCGACGCAGGCTTGGTCGTAGAGGAAGAGGCGGGCGCGGCGGATCTGGGCGGCCAGACGATCGGTAGGGGTAGGGCCGCGGGGGGTGTTGGTGCTGGCGAGCACGTCGATGAGGCTATCGGTGAAGGTCTTCTGGCCGGAGGCCTTGGTCGAAGACTGGGTGGTGACGGGTGCGTTTAGGGTGGCAGCGGCAGGGGAGCTGACATCTTTTGTGGTCTCGGCGGTGGTGAAGGAGGGAGTAGATGGCACAGCGTCCAAGTCATCGTCGTAGATGGGCTTTCTGGCCTATGGCTCGGCAGAGATTATGACGTCGGTTAGCGAGCGCGAATATGGAGGACGGCATCGGGTTGAACACGTACAGAGGCGCGGCTCTCGGAGGCTTCGGCGAAGGCGACCGTGGGAACGAGGGCAAAGGAGCCGACAAGGGCGGCGGCGGTAGCCCGGGCGGCGTGCTGTTGAGGTCGAGGTCAAGTTAGTCTCTCTGCCATCATGTGCTGCGTCATAAGGTAAACACGGAGATCGGATGGGAGTCGCATGGAGAAATAAGAAAAGGTCAGCTCACCCGCTGGAAAGCAAGTCTGGCAGCCATTATCCAACCCAATTGACCTAGGGAACGGCGTCGGGGTGATGGAGGGGGGTAGGTAAGGTAGCTGGCGAAGAGAGAGCTTGTGATGAGGGCAGTTGGAGGAATGTTAATCGGTCGAATGTCGACCAAGAGTCTCTCCGAGTGTCCACTGCGCAATTGGTAGTCCAGTGCAGGCGCAAAAAGTTCCAATTCAAGCTTCCATTGCAAGGTACAGCTCCAGTACCCGTATCCCGTATCGTTACGGTAAATTCCGGGAACTCGGGACTGTGTTTCCTGCTTTTTCTGCCCCCGGTTCGCTGCGGTCGCGGCTTGTGGGCGTGGTGGGGTTCCCGCAGCGGCCTGGGGATCTCGACTCTTGGCGGGGTGACGGTTACGTACCTTTACAGCGGTACAGTACCATTTCGTCAATTGGAGTGCCGAGAGTACGTACCGATAACCGCTAAAAGGCACCTTATGAGCTTAGGTGACTTTGAACTTTCCATTGTTCGCTTTCCACAACTGGAACTTGGCATTGAATTAATTCCATCCCATCGTCAATTGTTTGTAGGATGCTTCTTCTGTCTCATTTTTGACTTGCTTACTTTCCTGTCACCAATTGTATTACCAACATATTACGACCGCTACATCTACCTAGCATTCACGACAACAATCTTCGCAGCACATGTTTGCCTCCTAGACGAATTCAAAGTTGTGGTCACCCCGCCATCCACAACCCATTCCCGACCCAGCGACCATAACCGAGTCCTCCTCCTCCTCTTCCTCCCAGTTCCAAATACAGTCGGCATCTCAACACTATGATACAGCCACTGGTCAAAGCCAGCAGGCCCCGGCTTTGGGTCTGCTCCAACTGCCTTCTACGACGCACCACTCCCTCTCCTCTGCTCAGACAGCAACGACGACGACTCACGGGCTTTACTGCGCAAGCTCCCAAGACCTTGACGGGCACCACTCCCGTCACCCACGAGAACGGCGCCGCAAAGCACGACGACTCCCTTCTACGATCCATATTCGATTCGCCCGAAACATGGAAGCAGTTGTCCGGTGACAAACACGGTCGCAATGTCGGCCTCTTCCGCAACGCATACCTCACCAGCCCCCAGGGCTTCCTCGACTTTGCCCAAGTGAGCTTGGGAAAGGCTCGCGCCCTGGTCGACAAGGTCCTCAACGCCCAATCCATTGACGAATACCGCGCCGTTGTCCGCCATCTCGATCGCCTGAGTGATATTCTATGTCGCGTTTTGGACATGGCCGACTTTGTGCGCGTCACCCACCCTGACCAGGCCACCCAGAGCACTGCCTCGGTAGCCTGGGACATGATGTACGAGTACATGAACCAGCTCAACACCATGACGGGCTTGTACGACCAGTTGGTCAAGGCAATGGATAATCCAGATGTTAGCTCCACCTGGTCTGAGGAGGAAAGGATGGTGGCTGAAGTCCTCAAGCTGGACTTTGCCAAATCCGCCGTTCACCTGCCCAAGGACGCCCGGGACAAGTTCGTCCAACTGTCGTCGGCAATCAGCCAGACGGGAACCAACTTTATCCAGCACATGGAACCAAAGCTTCCATACACCACCGTTGAAAAGTCCCAGATGATGGGCATGGACCCCGTGGAGGTCAAGAGGATGAGTTCTATGGGCAGAGTGTATGTCCAGACTCTGAGTCCCCAGGCCTCAATAGCGCTGCGCACTGTTCGTGATGACCAAGCCCGACACCAACTATTCATGGCTTCTCGCACCGCTTCCCGCAGGACTGTCGGTTTGCTGGAGGAGCTCATGCTGTTGCGTGGTGAGTCGGCCAAGCTTTCTGGTTTCGAGAGTTATGGTCACCTCGTCCTCCATGACCGTATGATGGCCAGTACCCCCGAGTCTGTAAGGCAATTTCTCCAAGCTCTGTCTGAGAATACCAGACCCCAAGCTCAACAGGAGGTTGCCGACCTCACAGCAGCCAAGAGGGCTCATAAAGGCGAGGACGCGACCCTTGAACCCTGGGACAAGGACTTCTACGCCGAGTCCATCCGTCAGGCCATCAAGTCCCGGCAAAAGCGTGAAGACCTGTCCTCCTACTTCTCTCTCGGCACTGTCATGCAAGGTCTCTCTAGGATATTTACCCGCCTCTACGGCATTCGCTTCGTCCCCCGCGAGCCCATGCCTGGTGAGACCTGGCACCCTGATGTGCGCCGGTTAGATGTTGTTTCGGACGTTGAAGGTCATGTCGCCGTTCTATACTGCGACCTCTTCTACCGCCCCCTCAAGTCACCCAACCCAGCTCACTTCACTCTTCGCTGCTCGCGTGAGCTGTCACCTACCGAGATTGCTGAGACTGCCCATGCCCAAGCCGAACACCCTGATGTTATGATCCCCTCCTTCGAGTCTGCCGAGTTTGCTGCCAATGACGGCATGGCCTACTCTCGCTCGCAGGACGGTACGATCAAGCAACTTCCCACTATCGCTCTCGTGTGTGACTTTCCCCAGCAAGCCCACAACCGGCCCGCTCTCTTGTCTTTCTTCCAGCTCGAGACTCTTTTCCACGAGATGGGCCACGCTATCCACTCCATCCTCGCCCGCACCTCCTTCCAGAACGTCAGCGGTACCCGATGCGCCACTGATCTCGCCGAGCTTCCTTCTACATTGATGGAACACTTTGCTGCCGACCCGTCTGTTCTTGCCCTGTTTGCACGCCACTACGAGACCGACAGCCCGCTTCCGTATGAGTGGGTCGACAACAAGATCCGCGAGGCCCGTCGCTTCGAAGCGTTGGACACCGAGAACCAAATTATTCTTGCCATGCTCGATCAGGAATTGCACTCGTCCAAGGCGTTGCAAGGCCACATCGACTCGACCGAAGTCTTCCACAGCCTGCAGAGACAGTACAGCACTGCGCCGCCTGACCCCCAGGGAACGGCATGGCAGGGCTTCTTCGGCCACCTGGTCGGATACGGCAGCACATATTACAGTTACCTTTTTGACCGCGTCTTGGCCCAGAGGGTGTGGAATGTTGTCTTCAACGGTGGGCAAGGTGGAGCTGCCCTGCAAAGAGAGAATGGAGAGAGGTTGAAGGAGAACCTGCTCAAGTGGGGAGGTAGCAGAGACCCATGGCATTGTCTGGCGGGCGCATTGACGGATGAGAGGTTAGAGGGAGGTGGAGAGAAGGCGATGAAGTTGGTTGGAAGCTGGGGAGGCCAGCGGGGAGCGAAGAGCGATTGACGAGCAGTGTAGCAGTGAGAAGTGGAAAGATATCGCAACCCGGAACATGACGGAATGGCCGCTCTTGGTTGAGGGGTTGAGATGAAAGAAGCAACCTCAAAGGGGTATATCGCCACTCAGTACTGCGCAACAGACTTGCCTATTATTGGGCCTGTCGTGTTGTTTGACCATGACTCTGAACTTCCCAGTGTTGCCAGTACATCATGATATCTACCATCCGGGGACTCGTTTTTTTCTACAAAAGCGCGAGTCACATCTGTGTGCAATGCACTTGGATCAATTTTTCGGTTGAGATCGAGGCTGTGGCAAGAAGAAATGTGCAGATACGTACCTTCCTTACTTGGTGGCAGAAATTTGATCCAGAAGACTGCGGCCTCGGCCAAGCCCTTGAGCCCAATTGGAAAAAAAAAATTGTCAAGCCAGCTACAAAGGGGGCCACGGAAGGCGCATATGAACCTGGGCCAGAGATGGAATTCAAGACAGCAATTTGTTCGTTCATCTCACCTGCCTCGACAAATGTCAAGTGGAGAAAATCGATGGACGTCACTCATCAAACTTAGCTCGTGGCTTCCATTTTCACCATCATGTTGTCTCCTTCTCAGCTCCTCTCACTTCTCCGGCTTGTCTACTCATTCCGTTCACTTGCTCTCTCTACATTCTCTTGGTGTTTCGTCCCTCCCTTTTCACCCTTCTCCATGACGTGCATCGTGACATCTTCTTGTACTAAACCAGTTTCATCAGCCCGTCGTCCCCTTCTCTTCTCACGGGCATCTTCGGCTTGCGTTTCCCAGGACACCTTTTTGCTCTCTTCCGTCACCTTCTCTTCTATCTTCCGTCCCTTTTTCCGTCTTCACTCTTGTGCATGTGCATCGTGACATATTGCATCAACTTCCACTTCCATGTCCATGCGTCTGAGGACGTGGTTGACAGACAGCCACAATCGACATCTCGGATCATGCCGAAACGCAGGATGATGACATGTTGGTCGGCGGTCAAGAAGCATATCACATGAACTTCGTCAACTACCTATGCAAGCTGCGAAACTCAGGTAGAGTCAACATTGCAGACTGCAGTATCTGTTTTCTGAATCCCAGCCGGAAGATGCTCTGCAGTGCGTTATGTCGCCTCGGGGGATTGGTTCTGGCATATTTCGCACCTACCTACCCAACCAATTTTGACAAGTCCTTCCGCAATCAGTGGTTTTCGGAGGCCTTCGAGCCTCAACATGGAATGGCTCCCCGAGTCTTGCACAGTACAACACCTCCTGACTTCCATTGCAGGTTGATCACTGGACCATCCGACCTCACGAAGAAAGAACACCGCCGATTGGTAGTCTCATGCTACAGATGTCAACTGGTGAGTGCTCTGCCATCTGAGAAAGCTTCCTGCCAGCGGAACCGCAGGAGATAGACTGTTTCTTTCTTACTCGATGCTACTTCGGACTTCTTTCCGTTACCGCAACGAGGAAAGAAGAGGTTAAGCAAAGGGAAAGACATACTGCATCTCTTACGTTCTCACACACAATCATTCCTCTGCCAGAGTTCCTCGTTCCTCGACTACTTATAGCTCCCTCTTCTCTTCATCACATTCCCATTTTACAAATCATCTTCAAAGCTTTTGGCATCATCATCATATCGTTTTCTCTCCATCTTTTCGTCCTTCTGTCATATTCTATTTTTTAGTGTGACATTATCATCCAGGTCAGTTCACCTCGGTTCATGCCCTCGCTGAATGCTTCCTTGGCTCTTTGAGCCGCAAAGCTTGAGAACAATCACACTCGCCCGTCCCACTCTCCCTCACTTTCTGACACCACCTCGGCTTGTCTTCAACGGAGATGCTAACTGTTCATGACAGCGATCATGGAGCATTCTGAGCCCACCTCAGCGGAATCCTCCTCACCGAAACCATCTTCACGGGAGGCCCTCCCGACACCACCGAAAACACCATCTCCCTCGGCCCATCGACACAAGTCGGCCACATCCAAGTGCGTCAAATGCGAATCTCGGGACGCCTTACCTGTGCAAGTACTATTTCGCTTTTCCGAGGGCGCTGAACTTGGGAGAAGAGAGTTGCTCAAGATGGTTATTAAAGGTACCGGCCTCTACGACATACCATTGTGCTCTAGCTGTTTCATGCGCGCCAAGGGTTGCTACGCTTTTCGAGGGCGCTTTAATAGCATCAGATGGTTGATATGGTCAACAAAGATGGATGAAGATGCCATCCGATATGAGGAGCATACTGGGCGCTTTGACACTGAGCTTGTGAGGCACGTGCAAAGGGTTAAGGATGCGGACGAGCTGATCGCTTATGTTCGTCGGCTGGAAAAAAAGCCTTCGGTTGGAATTCGACGAGCGCCCGAGTCTCCGGATTTTGAGCAAGAGGTCCGGGATCGTATGTCGGACTTTGAACCCACTTCTCATCTGCGCTATGATGGTTCCGAGACCACTCTCATCTTCAAAGGTATTCCCAACACCTATGAGAAACATCGACACCGGCTGGTCAGAGAACGCGATCCCCGACCGTCTCGTCGTCCACTGTGGGATTATCCCGTGCAGATCACCGATCTCATTGCTCTCAAGGAAGCAAGCGAGCGTTATATTGTTGCCCTGGGCAGAAATGCAGAGGCGAGTGAGCAGCGACGTCGAATGACACAGCTTCTGAACCACTTAGTCGATGACTTCATGCGATTTCCTCCCATTCGGTATTCCGAAGGACCAGCGGCGACAAATGCCGTAGTGTCGAATCCGACACCCGTCTATTGCGAGGTCTGCCAGTGGTGCCGGAACTGTTCGGCTCTACCTGCGTCTCGCGGGCTCTGATTAGGAGTTCACTCCTATTTTCTCGTCAGCACTGTCTGGCATATGCCCTCAGTGACAGCTGTGAAGTTCCGTCTCGGTGAACCTGACAACGACGAACTATGCGAAAAGATGGTACACGAGGACACGAATTGGTATTGGACAGGTCTCAAGGACTCTGAACAAAGCCGGTGGGAAGAACTTCCTCAGAACACGGCATCGAACCAGACCTGGATTCATACCAGACGTCACTACTCATGGACATGTCACATTACATGATGGACTCGGCCAGGAACATGACGCCCTGACGGGCGAATGCCATCAGCATTTTGTCCACGATCCTCCTTTGCCTCATCGCTGGCAATACCATCAGTGCGATCTTCGTATTACGGAAGATTCCTTCCCCATTACCCCACAGCTTGTTGGGCCCTGGTTTCTGCAGAACAACAATTTCCTCGCCGGAGGGAAAGGCCATCTAGTGGCTTTTCCATTCCCGGCCGGGGTACTGATCCATTCATCGGTCTTTACGACCATCCCCCACCCGCCTTCTCCCTTGACACCCCCCCCCCCCCCCCCCCCCCCCACCCTCTTTCACGGCCGAGGGAATCCGTTTCGTGGACGACCTGTGCAGACCGTACGAAGAGCGAGGAATACCGATCAACTCCCAGACAATAGAGTGGATAAGCCCTAGACTGTCTTCCCCGGTTGCTGGTGTGCTAAGAAAGCGTTGAAACATATAGAAATATGAGCTTGAAGGTGCGGATAATTCGGATTCGGATTCTGCTGCTGCTGGGAAGTCGACTCGGTTTGCATTGGGGCTAGCTTTGGCGGTTGGAGGAGGGGTGGCTGCTGGGCTGCTGTTTTGCTGAGACAGGCAAGGTGTTTCTGCTGGGAGTTGTTCGGTTGGTTAATACCTAGCTAGAATAGGGAATATGAATTGTTTAGAACGTGGGCGGCTGGAGCTGCTGGTATGACTGGACTTCAGCGAAAAAAAATAAAAAAATTCTAAAAAAAAACCCCGACGACTGATTAGCACCCATCACCTCCCTCGACCGTCCCAAAAAAAAAGAAGAAAAGAAAAAAAGAAAAGAAACGAAAAGAAAACAACAACAACCGCTCGTTCAGATAAGTTGGTGAACCATCTGAGGCCTGTCGACTGGAGCGTTCCCAGATACCATATAGGTAGACCGGCTACTAGGTGTGACGGTGACCCCTTTACGTGTCTTCGCACAACCGTTCCCGATCCGGACAGGTAATGAGTTTTTGAGTTTTGAGACTCAAACGGTAGACCACTGTGCCATCTGACCAAGCGGTTGTTGTTCGAAGGAGGGACCAACCGGGTCGCTTGTATGCTTGGGTTTTAAAAAAAGAATCGGATGAAGAAGTCGAATTGTAGGGAAGGCGCGGCAGGCAGGCACGGGATGGGGCCGGCAGCTGGGACCCGACTTGAACCTCGAGTGTTCGGCTGTTCGCTGTTTATGTTAGGAGAACCTAATGAAGCCTCGAGAGGGAATATCAGCCCAAATTCTAACTTCAAAGCTCTCTTTCCGAAAGTGTTGGCTCAAATCCTGCGAAAACTCGGGGGGTTTTTTGGGATGTAGTCTAGGATACGCGTAGAAAAGCATAGGATGCGGATCAGGTTTTCTGCAGATGGAATCATGTTAGTAATTGTTTGCAGATGTCGATGTAGAGATATATGTCAGCGTTGTAGTCAGGCATATGTGGTGTTTGAAGGCCCGGTTGGCGAGGTTGGAATGATGGGAACGGTTGGACCCCTGTTTTCAGCTCTCAGCTTCCACATCTTTATCTTCAACAAAGAAGAATCATTCGAACGATCCAGCCCTACGTTCAGTGAACCATATCAGTAGAGGTATTTTAGTGATTTGTTGAATCTTGGGGTTTTGCGGCTGACCCCTTACGGTTCGAAAAGGGGGCCCGGGGTCTGGGTCTCGATTTCCTCGTGTTTGTGTTTTCTTCTTGCCTCGACCTTCCCTTCCTTTCTTTGCTCGGCAATCATTCAGAAGCAGTTTCGTGTATTTCGTATTTTTCCGATTAGTTGTTGACTTGTCGAGATTCGTATCGTATCGCGCAATTGGAATTTTTGTCATCGCCATCTTTTTTTCACCTACCTATCTATATACATTAACCACTTATTCGTCTACGAACCGTTTCGTCCTGCGCGTCGTTGCCAAAGTCTCGTGTTACACCTCATCTGCACATCAACATGCCGCCGCTGGGTTTTGTTTCGTCGCCGTCAAGCACGTGTTTGATCAACCTCTTCCTCGTCTTCTTCCTCGCATTCAACTCGGCAGCACCATCAGCGGCCGAAGCCGCTTCAACTTCGAGTTCAACAACACAACCATCAAGAGCAACAGCAACAATAGCATCCGGAACGAACGGCAACAAAGACATCGGCTGCCATAACAAGACCATCACCCTGCCAGGAACGGGCAGCGGAACCAGGGCGTTGTATGGTGGGATCAATGAAGTGTTACCGGGAGAGATGACAGTGGGAAAGTGTTTGGCGTTTTGTAAGGGGGGCATGGAGAAGGGGTATCGGTTTTCTGGGTTGGACTATTCGAGGTGACTCTTCTTCTGATGTTTTTTATTCTTCAAAAAAGAAAGAAAAGAAAGAAAAGAAAGAAAAGAAAAGAAAAAGGAAAACAAAAAGATATATTCCCAGGAAAAAACTAACCTGCCCATGTCTCCATCACAAAAAGAAAAGAGAATGCTGGTGCGCCACCCAGCTCTTCTCTCTCTCCTCCAAGGTCCCCGATGCCGAGTGCAACTTGGCTTGTGACGGGGACAAGAGCCAGATCTGTGGAGGGGATTTGAAGATCAGCGTATGTTTAATATTTAACCCACAGCGAGAGTTTTGGGAGTGTGTCAATTCTAACCGGTGAAACAGATTTACGATCTGAATGGTGTCGTCAGTTCTTGTTGCTGCTAGTGGTCAGTCCGCTGGACTTGTGCTAGGGCTGGTGTTGGTGGTTGCCGGAGGTGTGGTTGCTCAGTTGCTCGAGTGAGGTAGGTGTGTTTTTGTCGCTGGGTGGTAGAGGGGTTAACAAAAGTGATAAAAATGCGGGATGGTGTTGCTTATGTTGGAAGAGAATGATGGATTATATTCACTCACCTAAGATAATAAACATGGTTCTCCGTGGCTGCTCCACTATACAGAGTATCTGAGAGAATAATTTCAAGACCAAGTGCGCTTTGACATACTTCAGGGTATCACTTCTATCAACACGGAAAAGCCAGAACAAAGCAAACTCCATGACCTGAGAAGCAGCTATCCCAACTCTTGCACGGGCAGGTGGTAGTCCTCTTCATCGGAACTTCTTACTCAAAATTCATCTCGCCCAACCCCCTCTCTTTCATAGCTTCCTGCACAGAAGCCTTGATAATCTCAACTGCCTCTGGCCAGGTATACTTGCCCCTTACCATCATCTTGCCTTTCTTCTTTTCACTCACCCCTTCTTGTATCCCATTATCGTCAGCATCATTTCCACCAGCATCACTACCCCTTTCTCCATTTTCCTCTTCTGCATTGCCTACGCCGTCCACTCCACCGTCCAATTTATCGTCCCCATCCCCTCCAGAATTATCTTCCCCACCCTCAACACACCACTCCAACCATTTAATCAAACCCCTAACCTTCTCCATATCCTTTTCTAGCGTCACCACCTTATACAGATAGTCCTCCAACACGTCCATATCAATTTTACTCGGTCCCCCTTGGTTTTCCGTAGACACGTACCAAGATCGAATCATCCTCCTCACTGCCCCCGCGTCCGTGACCTTCATTGTCCCGTCCTCAGGCACGGCCGCTGATTTGACGGTCGCCTTGGCTGGAGGGCCGGGCCAGTGGATCCGCCGTGGATCGCGGTTCGTGCGGCCCCAGTTGGGTGGAGGGCCGAAGAGAGGGTGGTGACGAGCGGCGCCGGGTGGTGGGTTATATAGTCGATTATTGTGGGGCTGGTTTAGGTTTTGATTGTCAGGAAACTGGGGGTTGTTGTTGCCGGCCTGTTGTCGTCGCCGGAGGTAATGCTTAGCGGACTCGACGTCCACAGCGATCAGATTGACGTGTCGACTATACTCTTGTTGCTGCTGTTGAGCGGCTGCCGCCTCTTGAGCCTGTCGCTCGAGCTGCCGGCGTTGGCGGGCGTGGTCTTCGATTACCTCGCGCCGGACGTCTTCCGGGAGTTCTGAGAGGAACTCGGGGTCTAGTGGAGGGAGGTCGATTTCGATTTCGACTGAGGGTTGTCGGGTCTCATTAGGACTCTGATTTGGAGGACGGGCTGAGATTAGGGAGGCTTGTCGGAGACCGGCTTTGAGGTCACGCTCTTTCTCCTTTAGGTATGCTGGAGGACGACCGCGGGTGCGCTTGGTTGGCGTGCGGAGACGGTCGACGGGGCGGTTGATGATGCGGTCTTTGCGAGGAGATTGCGGGAGAAGAGTTTGGCCACCACCACCTCCCCCTTGACGCTGTGGCTGGCGGCTTGGGCCTGCTTGTGCTGTGTTACGGCGGTAGGAGGCGAGGACTTCGGCTTGCATTTCTGGTGGGAGAGCGTTGAAAACTCCAAGATCAATGTCGGGTGGGATTTCTTCCCGATTTGGGAGGGCTTTCCTGCTGACGGGTTGAGGCAGCACAGAAGATGTGCGATTGGCAGACTGTGCCTTCATTTGCTCTTGTATCTTCAACCGAATGTCCTCTGGTAACTCGGCCAAAACAGATGGGTCGAGCTGAGAAGGCATGATAAACTGAGTGCCTCTAACGTTGAGCGGCGTCTTCGCCTTCTCGTCCGCCTCACCAGCTCTTGCGAGATGCAATGCTGGGTGAGCCTTCGGTTTTCGGGGTGTGAGAGGGTCAGCAGAGATAGGATCCTTGTCTTCATGTTTCGAAGAAGACCTATGTTTTCCAGGACTCTGAGGCTCATCGTCCTCAATCGCCTCAGCCCTTCGCTTCTTCGCCGAGGATATCGCTGGTGCCTCAAAACTCAATTTCTTTTGGCTTCCCTGTGGTGCAGCAGAGGGCTTCAGGGGTTCCAGCTTGGTCATCTGGACCCCCAACCCACGAAGATCGCCCGGGCTGAACTTGTACGAGCGCAGAATCGCAACGGCTTCCTTTCCGATCACTTCTCCACTGTTGGTAGCAACACCGAAGGAAACGCTTTTGTTGAAAGTATCGCATTTTCCGTGACCAAGATGTTTTGGTGGGTCAAGAGGAGCATCGGCTGCTCTTCTCATGATCTTCATGGTCAAATGCTTCCCCTTGACGCCCTCATTCAACAACCGACGCTCCAGTTCCTTTGACAGGTTCCTCACAAACTCCTCTGCCTCCTCCTGGTTGACGAACCGGATGCCCCAGTTTACATCGGCCGACACCGACTTTCGTATGGGCTGCTCCCCAACTTCGGTCCGGTCGATACCGCGCGAGTACTCCCACAGCTTCTCTCCTGTTTTCGGGCCCAATGCCGAGACGAGTCTCTCCTTGCTGGTCTGCCGTATGTCCTTGACGAACTTGATGCCAAGCTCCTCGAGCTTTGCACCGATACTGTACGCAACGCCTGGGAGGTCCTCCACCTTGAGCTCGCCGAGGAAACCCAACACTTCTTCCGGCTTGATTTGGTACTGTCCAGCAGGCTTGGCTTTGCGAAGGGCAACCTTGGCCAGCAAGATGTTACCACCGACACCAACCGAAACATGACAACCCGTGTTCTCCTTGATGCGGTCTCGAAGCTTCGAAGCCATTTGGTCCACTTTCTCCTGTTCCCTCCAGATACTACCCTCGCTGATGCCAACGCCCTTAGACCCAGCTTCGGCCATAACAATGTCAGTGGCATCGATGAGAGCCTCGTCGATACTGACACTCTGAACAACGCCACCGATTTCGAGGATAGCATCGTAAAACTGGCGACTGGCTTCTTCATAGCCCGGGAAATCATATGGCAGAATCTTGAGGTCTGGACAGAGCTCTAGTGCGCGCTTCATCCACATCCCATTCTTGACACCAAACTTGCGGGCTGGGTAGTTACAGGACGCAATTTCAGAACCGCTTCCATTACCATGAGCTACCACAGCTGGCTTGTCCCGGTACTCTGGCGCCTTCTTCAGGGATACGGCACAGAAAAAGCTGTCAAAATCGACGTGCATGATGTACCTGCGAGAACCAGCAGGCCGCTTGGCCGGCTTGTTGGCTGGACCCTTTTCAGCGGCTAGGCTCTGCAACCGGGACTTTAGCTGTGCCTTCCATGTCGACAGGTGGTGTAGACGACTTTCGGAGTAGTATTGCCTGAGGAAGTCGGGATTTGCGGTTGAAGCCTTTCGCATTTTCGGGTCTGCCAGGAGCCTGGCGTTGTGCTCTTCCGAGGTCAACTGTTTTTCTGGCTGCATTTCCTCCTTCATTTCTGGCTCTGGGATGTCTGGATCTTCCTTTTTAGGAGAAGTGACAGGCCGGGCTTCAGAAGAAGGTTCAAGATGAGCTTGCTGCGGGGGAGTAGTGTGTTGCTCATCTGAAGGTTCATCGGGTTCAACAAGAGCAGGCTTGGAAGAAGCTGGCGGTTGCAACAAGTCGACTGACATGTCATCCTCGAAGTCCTCGATATTATCGTTTACTGTTACTGAGGGAGATTTGAAGGGCGTCTTTGGCTGTGACGGGCTGCTCCATTTCTTCAACTGACTGGTGTAAAAGCTGTTCTCCGTCTGTTCCCGATACCGCTGAGGGGTCTGTTGGCGTGGCTCACTACTCAGCATTCTGCCAGCATCAAACTTGATTGTTCGCTGTTTCGGTCCCTCTTCGATAACCCGATACTCGGTCCATGGCAACAGCTTTCCCGCCGCAACAGAATCGACCACCCAAGCTGGCTTGACCACCCGGTAGTTGGCCAAATCTACAGCCTTCTTCGGTGGTATAGACGAGGCAATGATGTGCGTCGCCATTGTCTTTCCGCTGAGATACTGGAGCCAGCCACCGCCATGTTGGACCAGCATGTCGTGTAGGTCGTTGGCTGAAGGCTGGACATACCCAACGACATGGACGACAACTCCTTTGAAGAACTGAGGCTTGTCCTTGGCGGAAGAGCGCAACTGGGCGTCGCGGTTCTGGAGCTTTATCTGCTTGTTCTGGAAGTAGTCGGCGAATCCGCCAAAGCGGCTGCCCCCGTACTCGTCGCCGCATTCATCGGTGAAGGCGTGGTTCTCGATGTTCTTTCGTACAGAAGCCGAGTTCTTGTCAAGGAGATTATTTCCGACCATGGTGATGACTTGACCTCGATATCCAAATGTCCAATTCGATCCAATTCACGTAACGGAGATGGTGCCCAAAATGGCCATGACATCATCGTCGGGCATCCCGCCTGTTGCGTGTGGTGTTCAGAAAAAGTGGTGAGAACTCATCTCGGGATGATGAGAGAGAAAGTCACGTTCGAAATACGGTACAGAATACTCGAGTGGCAACTCAACGTTGGGTGCCTTCCATATTCGGAAGACGTGACTGGAACGCGACGAACCGGGGCCGGCTTTGATGCGAGGTCCCGTGACTGTGATCCACTTTTGTCTCATTTTCGGTCCCACCAAGGGTCCCACTTCCCGCTCCCGGTGCACATCTCAGCCTCAACCAGACGCCACTTTTCCTCCAGCCTCGCGCCTCAGCTCCCGAGGCTGAACCGCCCATCATTTGCATCTTCCCATCGTTGTCATCATCTTTCGCGATTCTTCTTCATCCTCCACGGCAATTTACCGCAAAAATGAACAACGAACAATTCCGTCGTCTCCTCCTCGCCAATTCCCAGAAAAACAACAACAACAACAACAACAATCAAAATGGCAACACATCACCACCCTCCTCCTCGAGCACCTCTAGATCTCCATCAGCAGCGTCGTCAGCGCCATCAGCAGGCAACAGCACCCCGCGCACCCTCGCCCTAGGCTCCAAAGCTCGCTCGTCCATCCCCATGACCCCCCGCTCCGTCGCCGGCTTCAACCCCCGCAACGAATTCGCCCGCCAACTCGCCGAGCGTAACCAGGCTTCTTCTTCTTCATCACAGCAACAACAACATCCCAACAAAAAGCTTCGAACGTCTGCTCCGAAAGGTAGCAGGCTCGCCGAAGGATACGTCGACCGCGCCAAGCAAAGACTGGCGCAGGAAGAGGCGGACGAGAGGGAGCGCAAGCTGAAGGAGCTGGAAGAGCGGTACAAGAAGGAGGAGATCGACAAGGAGGAGTATGAGCGTTTGAGAGGGGAGATTATTGGCGGAGGAGGTGGTTTGGAAACTGCGCATTTGGTGAAGGGGTTGGATTTCAAGCTGCTGGAGAGGGTGAGGAAGGGGGAGGTGGATGTTTTTGGGGAGAAAAAGGACTCCGAATCGCCCGAGGTGGAAGAAGAGAAGCAACAAGACGCCGAGAATGACGAGGATGAAGCAAATGGTGGAGGAGGGGACGACGACCCAGATGATATCCTCGAACAACTTGAATCCGCCCAAGTCAAAGCCAAAGAAAAGCAAAACGTGCAAAAGAAGAAGGGCGAGTTCGCAACCACGACAACACTACCCCCGGGCGCTAAAAAGACACGAAACCAGATCCTAGCCGAACTGAAAGCGGCGCGCGCCGCAGCCAAAGCCAAGGAGGAATCGAGTCTGGGCTCCAGGTTCAAGAAGATCGGACCGCAAAAGAAGCAAGCGGGAACGAGGATCGAGCGCGACGACAGAGGGAACGAGATCATGATCATTGTCGACGAAGACGGTAACGAGCGACGCAAAGTGCGCAGAGTCGACCAGAACAAAACCAGGGAAGAGCAAGAGAAGGAGCGAGAGGCGCTTGCCGCTGGAAAAGTTCTGGGTATGGATGTGCCCGAGTACTACAGGAAGTTGGAAGAGGAGAAGAAAGCGGCTGAGGCGGCAGAGGAGGATAAAGAGCCGAATATTTTTGACGATGTCGAGTCTGATTATGATCCGCTGGCTGGGTTAGAGAGCAGTTCTGAGGACGAGGACGAGGAGGATAATGAAAAGAAGAGAAGCTCATCCCATATGCCTCCACCGCCGAAACCAGAACCAGCCGCCGCTGCTGGACCGAGGAACTACTTTTCAGAATCAAAGACGGGCCTCGTTTCACAAGAAGAGTACAAGAAGCCCTCGCTCAACGACCCCTCCTTCCGCGCCGCCCTGGCCAAAGCAAAGGCCATCAGCGCCGCCGGAAAATCCGAAGAGGAGAGACTGGCAGCCGAGAGGGAGGCACGACTACGGAAGAAGTTGCTGGAGAGCAGCAGAGACGACGAGGATCTCGATATGGGTTTCGGGTCGAGCCGTATGGAGGACGATGCCGATCTGGACGAGTCGTCATCGAAGGTCAAGTTGTCTGAGTGGGGTGGTGAGGATGAAGACGATGATGGGTATGAGGGGGGCGGCGGAAAGGCGGGTCTTGGGAGCAGCAAGGTCAAGCGAAAGAGGGGCGGTGGGAAGAAGGGGGGTGATAAGAATAACTTTGCGGATGTGATGAAGGTTATTGAGAGGAATAAGGCCAAGGAGTAAAGCGGCAGCTTGAAAAGGAGCAAAGGAACAAAAGAGATGATGATATATATACCCCAGTCTTATGAAAATAGTTCTATAATCTATGTCTACAAACTGGAATCTATGTCTCCAAGCAGAGTCCTCTAGATCTGGGTCTTCTGCAGTGCAAGTATCCTCTGTGCCATCTACTCGTACGTCCTGTAAAACCGTTCAGCCAAACCACAACTCCTCAGTTAGCAAGAGGCACATCCTCCCCCCTCTTATTCGCCTCATCTGCCCTACTCACACATTCCTCCAACACCTTCCAGAACAGCGGAATATCTAAACCCCTCGGTATCCTCACGCCCTCCTGGCCTTCGGGGAGGAGCTTCGCAACCGTCATACCCGTCTTGGCCCCGCCCGTCCTCGCATCCTCATAACTTCCCTCGGTAACCACGGTAACATCAAACCTCTCCCTGTGGTTCTCCACGCTGCCAGGCGTGAAATCCCAAAAAGGAATCTGATACTCCTCAAGAGGCGTCCCAACAAGACCCGTCAAAACAGCCGCCACAGCCAACGGATCATGCAGCGGCGGGCCCTCGGTAATGCCAAACACGTCGGCATACGTCTTGGCGAAGAACATGAGGAGCTCGACCAACATGGTGCGCAGGGTGGTCTTGCCCTTGCTTCCATCAGCGGGAAGCTCGGGGTGCGCTTCTTTACCCTCTGGTCCGTACAAGATAAGGTCACGGACTTGCTCCGTGGTCAAAACCATGTGCGTCAAATCCAGCGGGATCAGCGTCGTCTTCCCCGCCAACTCTCTGTTGCTGAAAATCACGTCCGCCGCCTCGGGGTCAGCCATGACGTTGAACTCGGCGAACTGCGTCCAGTTGCCGACGCGGGGGACGCCGTCGACGGTGCCTAGGATGGCAGGAGTAAAACCGCTGCCGAAGGCTCCGCCCATGAGCGACAAGCCCTTGATGTGGCTGACCAGGTCTGGGTGATCCAAAAAGAGCTGCGCAGCGTTGGTAAAGGAGCCGGTTGCTACCACCCAGGCGGTGCCGGGGGCGCAGGAGCGCAAAGCGGTGGACATGGCGGTTACGGCGTCAATGGTGGTGTTGGGGCCGACGAGAGGCGTGGGGAGCAGGTCGGTCCCGTCCAGACCGGATTCGCCGTGGATGTCGGTTGGTGCGTGCATGGTGGGCCGCTGGAGGGCGTGCGAGGCGCCGATGTAGATGGGGATGGAGTGCGAGCGGGAGATGGAGGTTAGAATGGAGCAGGCGTTGCGGGTCGTTTTTCTGGCATTATGTTAGCGATGTTTGTGAGGAATAGGATGGTGGCTAGAAAGGGGACCTACTCCAAAGACGCATTGCCAAAGACTGTAGAGATACCCAAGATGCGGATGGCTGGGTGGTAGGCGGCCAGGAGAATGGCGAAGGTGTCCTGTTCATGAGAGACTCACTCGTTAGCTGTCTGTAATCTTGCAATATCGATCAAACAACCTCATTCCCATTCGCGCTCATCTTCGCCGGTACCGGTGGGTAGCGCCGATGCCATGTCATCACTTGAGTTCCGTCCGGTTCACCTCTTCAACTCGTTCTTTTCATCATCTCATCTCATCACCTCCCCACGAGCCCGCCACGTTTTCGCGAGACGAACAGGTGGAGAGAGAGGGTGAATGATGAAACCGATGTGAACCAAAAACCGAACCGGACCAGAGATGGAGCTGTCATGAAGCGCCTGCACTTGCACATCGCACCTGCTAGCAGTGAGGTGCATCTCTCCCCCTCGCTCTTTCTGTGCATTCCGTCGCGACCGACATCCGACTCATAACTCCCGCGTCCTGTACCACCCGAGCAGAACTTACATCGTGACCCGGATCGCAATCCAACCATACGGGGATCCTGTTATCGACTTTTGACACCATACTTTCTATCTCTTTTTGATATTCAAAACGATTCGGTTCTGCGAGGGTCTTCAGGAAGAATATCGGACTGATGTTAAAACTGATAAGCTCCAATTCGAAACGCGGGGTAAGTGCTGAGACTCACTGATAGTTTATCGTCTAGGTAGACTATCACTTTTCGGACGTTCGTCGTTCGGTCAACAACACGTATATATGCAAAATGAAGAGGAAGAATGAATGAGTGGACAGTTCTCCCTCATCATCAACAGGGAGTCAGCATATAAAGGACAACGATAACCGGTACCCAATCCTTCAGATCCTCAAAGCCGCGGATATCCCTTTAACCGCTTCCAAGAAGATCCCTAGCCATCGGTTTGTTAGTGGCTTGTCCCTACAACCTGGAGTGTTTTTCTCCACCAGGCGGCCACCAAATAGGAAGGCGGCTTGAAAGCTGAGGACGCCGAATTCCGATATCTGGTCGTCACCATTTTCCCAGAAGATCTTGGACATTTTCATCAAAGAGTCAACTTTGCCATTTTTCTTATTCTTCCTTTCTTTTGCTGGCCTCTTCGTACAGATTCCTTCTTGGTGATTTTCATGGCGTCGCAAGATATCTGCTTCCTTATGAACATACGGTCTTGGCACTCACTGTTATATGGAACCGCTGACCCCATGATCAAAACAAACGGAGCCTGCGGAGCTTTGCTTGGCGTGGGCAAAAAAGGGGGAGGAGGGATGATCGCTACAGCAACGACGATCGTACAGCAGCGGAAAGAAAACACCATGACCGCTCACAAAACGAGGCGAAAAGTGCGCTCGGACAAAGCCTTTTCAACAAGATCTCATTGCCCATCATAACCTTTCTAGTAGATCGCTTAAACACATCTATCAACGCACGCTTGCTGGCTTCGCTGCCTTCATTGCCCTCACTTTCACCATAACCTCGCGACACCCTACCCAAAAATTCCTACACATCACCAACCCTCCTTGTCTTCCCTCTCAAGTCCTACCCGACTTAATACCTAAAAGTAACAGTCTTACTCCTCACCCACTCTGACAACCCCTTATCAGTGTTAAACCTCCCATACCCGCTCTCCTTGGTGCCGCCATGCGGCAGCGTTGGCTCATCATGCACCGTCATGCTGTTGATATGCACGGCGCCCGTCTCGATCTCCTTGGCCATGCGAAATCCCCTCCTCAAGTCCTCAGTAAACACGGCGCTGGTGAGGCCGTACGGGGTATCGTTGGCGATCCTTAGCGCCTCCTCTTCGGTTTCGATCTCGTACACGGCCACCGTGGGCCCGAAGCTCTCGATCATGTACATGTCCATGTTGGTGGTGATTCCGCTCAAGATGACGGGCCGCATGCGCGTGGGGGTTTCTTCTTGCGCGTCAGGGTTGCCGTACAAAATCTTGGCGCCCTTGGACAGAGCGTCCGCGATGAGCCTCTTGTTCTTGTCGACGGCGAGGGAGTTGACGAGGACTGGCGCGGGGGTTTGCGGGCCGAACATGTTCTCAACGGCGGCGACGAGCTTCTTCTCGAATTCGGCGCGGACGGCCTTGTGCACCAGGATGCGCTCGGTGGACATGCAGACTTGACCCGAGTTGAGGAAGGCTCCCAAGACGCACTGGGTTGCGGCGTTCTCAAGCTCGGCGTCCTCCCAGACGATGGCCGAGGCTTTGCCGCCGAGCTCGAGCAGTGCCGGCTTGAGGTTCTCGCCGGCCATACGGCCGATGATGCGGCCGACGGCGGTGCTGCCGGTGAAGTTGACCTTCCTGACGTGGGGGTGGGCGATGAGCGAGCCGGTGATGGCGGCCGCGTTGACGGACTCGTGGACGAGCATGTTGAGGACGCCCTTGGGGATGCCGGCTTCGTGGAAGATGGAGCAGAGACCCCACATGCTGCGTGGGCAGAGCTCGGTAGCCTTCAAGACGGCGGTGTTGCCGGCGGCGATGGGGTAGAGGATGGAGCGGAGACCGAGGATGTAAGGGGCGTTCCTTTCAAGTGTTAGTGACTTTTTGTTTTCTGATACCCTCGTTTGGCTAGACTCACCAAGGGGCAGCGGCAAGAATAACACCAAGAGGCTCCTGCAAGATGAGAGCACCAGAGTCGGGATCGTTCACTACTGGGAACGTCCCTTCCAACGTGCCGCATCTCCCGGCCACATCCAACAACAAGTCCTTCGCAGTCATAATGTTGAAGTCGGCCCATTGGCGTGGAGCACCTGTCTCATCCATCATGTACTGGCCCAGCTCCTCCTTCCTCTTCTCAAAGATCTCGGCCGCCTTGAGAAAGAGGTCACGGCGTTGGTTGGGGTGTGATTTCCCCCATGTCTTGAAAGCTTCTGCCGCGGCGTTTACGGCCGCCTTGACTTCGGCATCAGTAGCACTGCTGCACTTATGAACAACCTTTTGGGTGCTTGGAGATGTGATATCAAAGGTCTTGGGCGTGACGACCTCCTCGCCGTTGATGAAGAACGGTACCGTATATGTTTGGGTCATGGTTTCTGGTTGTTTCTGAAGAAAAAAAAAAAAAGCAAGGGAATCGCCAGGACAATCCGGGGGTATAAAGAAGCTGAGGAAGGGTTGAACCAGGCAAGGGACAAGACCAAGTTAATGCTGAGAAACAATATATCAATGATGGATGGAAACAAGGAGGAAACGAGGCGTGTGTAGCAAGGGTTCTGTAGCCTCATATACTGCGTACGTCGTAGCGGATCCCCAAGGACGGAGTGAGTGGGACTGCTGAAGATCTTGGATGCCCACATCCCCGCAGCACCAAACCCGGGGAGTGGGTAGCATTGATGAGCCGGTGAACCATCCAGGACATCCCCCTGTGAAGCTTATGAAGCAATGCCGAGCCAACACCACCAAATAGTCAACAGTTGAGGTCCGATGGCGGTATTCTTATTGGACTTGGCTTACGATGTTCAACACGATCGGTGGTCACGACACTGACAAGTGAGGTTGCCGTGGACAATTTGACCCGGATGTTTATCCTGACGAGCACCTTTCCCAACCTGTCAGGGCTGTTTCCCCGGATATTTCGTGCGGTGGTTACACAATCTCGGCCCTTGACACGGCGACAGTGACAGCGTCGACGACTGGACGGTCATTGTTGATGAATAATGAAGGTTGGTCAGCTTCACCAATCAGAGCTAATGCATCAGGTTACCTCAAGCGAACACCAGGAACGGGGCGACAAGCCCCCCCGCGCGGGGATCTTTGCAACCCCGTGGGCAACCCAGGTGCGGGGGCTTTAGTGGGATCTACGCAGTAGGTGAAGCGGAGGTGACGTTCGGCATCTGTCTGACAAATCCCCCTACCATGAGGCTCAACCTTGATACGACGATTGGGGATTTTTCAGCTTGATTTGGGGATGGCTTCGGGAGTTGGACTTTGTGCCTGACGACGTGATCGGACCGATGTAGACGGGGCGACGTGGAAGTGGGAGGAGGGCCAAGCGGTGCCTGGTCGGGAGCCATGTGGGGGAGCTGCGTCCGCCCTGTCTGGACTCTGGAAGGACAAGGAGGGGCTAGAGGGCCCAGGGGATGGAGACAGCAGTGTTACGGAGTGGGGGTGTCTCTTCACCCCACGCTCGGACCCCGCCCGAGTCAAGTCCGAGCCGGATTCACATATCCGGAGGATCCACTTGGGGTGACCATCGGAGCCGGCAGATCCACACCCGGACACGGAGCGGAGATGTTGAGAATCCTGAGCACCGGCTTTGACCGTTTTGTCGAGAGCCTACATCGTTTCTGCCTTCTGGTTATCAACCTCTTTGCCCTCAATCACGTAAAGCTGAAGAGAACGATATGGTGGGGTAGCTTTTAATATGTGACAGCTGTCGGACAGCTGGCAAGCCGACTGCGCTGCCAGCCCCCGCGCATCCCATCCGACAGGCTTCAGGCAACGCACGTCTCTCCACATTTGGAAGCAGATGGTCATCAATAGCCATGACTTGATATGTCTATCTGGGGGATATCGGGGATTGAGCGGCTATCAACCGTGCCCTTGGCCATGTGTTTGCATCCGTGCCTGGCTCCCAAGGCAACCCTCCGTTTCAACATGGCATTCTTTCAAAGTTGTGGTTGTACGAGCAAAGCCGGATGGGACGGAGCTGATTACAAGACGGGAGCGCTTGTTGGTCGGCTCTTTCCAGCACCGAACGAATCGAGAAGCACACCCACAACCCACGAACCGATGACAGAGTCTGGGCTCGATTGGACCGCCTTGAATTGTCTTGGACCCTGAGGTCTAGACCCGGCCATTTGCTTCCGATCCTTACTCCAACAGGGTCCTCCCCCAGAATGTCAGACGACGACAAAGCGAGACCAAAGCTGACGGGCGCACTCGATATATTCGTCGTGTTCCGCCGCTGTTTCCACATAACCGCCAGTGGTCTCTTCTCTTCCGTGATGGCTTCGTGATGGCTTCAAATCATGTACAAACACAACAAGACCTCACCGGGGTCTCGTCCCGTCGCCCTGATATCATCGAGGTTACAGTCCGATCTCTCCGCGCTTGTACGCGTCGACGCATCAAACCACTCAGCTGCCAGCATGTGGAAGTGCTCTCGTATATTGAGTGAGGCGTAAAGACGACGGAACAATGGCGACCAAAGTGCGCTGTTGTGGTTTGTCCCCGCTGTTGCCCGGCCAAGCGCCCATCCCCTCCAGGTCTCCATCATCATGCGCATGTGTGATGATGATGCTGTCCTTGCCTTGACATGTCCAATTCTGACGACACGGCTATTTCTTGCACCAACCCCCAAGTTGTAGACTATCATGTGTGTACCTGGTTGACAACGGCCTGGCAGGAAGCACAGTGGATGGAGGGATGGTGTGGACGATGGAACGATGGGACTCGATGGAAATGAAACGGATGCGCCATTACTTTACGAGGTTTATCCTTTCTTAAAATTTTCCTTCTTCGATTATCTCAACCCCAGCGGGACTCTGCCTTGTACACCACTCCAGAGTCGGCACTGCCTCTACAGCTGCCTAGAGGTACCTACCTACCTTATACCTTACAACTGCACTCCTCCCCTTCCCCGTTTGGCAGCTGCAGTTCATATCCACTTCTTCCTTCCCGCCCTTCCGCTTGGGCTAGACCTTCCGGTAGGCCTCCTTTAAGTTGCCTTACCCTAGGGCAACTGCAATCCATGCAGAGTGCTTTCCTTCGCTGCGGCTGCATCTGATTTTAGTTTGCTCTCTGCTTCTGCACTTTCCAGCTGCTTGCCGGCTCCCGTTCTGTTCCTTCCACTTCCACTTCTCTACAGCCTGGGCTGTTTCAAGTTGGATACCACAGACCGGTGACCGAAAAGTCTCGACCTTACAGTTCCACTTCGTTCCTTCACTTGCTTTCTTCCATCTTTTCTTTCTTCCACCACCCGACTTCCATCCTTGTCGACTCCCGCCCCATCCTTTTCGACCGCCAGCACCCCCTATCTCTAACATTGCGCAATACGCAACCACTTGGGATACACTTGCAGTTTGATCAACAGTTACCACGGCGTACGACCACGGAACAGCTTGCTTCACCCAAAAAAAAAGCCTCGCGATCATCAGGACAGCCAACGATACAAGGCCAACCAAGCTGGCTTCCCTTCACTTCAGACCGACATAAAAAGTATCCATCACTTTCTGCATTGATACTGCGTACGGAAATTGCTGCCTTTGGGCTTCGTCGGCTTCGTTTCTCCCTCGTTGAAACGTAGTCAAAGAACCCGTTACGCCCGACGCTTCCTCTCCCATTCCAGCTCTACCTGCCCAGTTGGCCAACCACCACGGTCACATCTCCAACAGCCACTTCCCGAACGCGTAGGCGCCCGACACCCTGACTTCTGGCTAGGCATCTTACCTGAGTTACGGACGCCATGCTCAAGGTTCGACTACTTCAGTCGTAGCACCAGGTTTCTGTGCCGTCTTTTAACCCTTAGCCTTTGTTCCCTCTTTTCCGAGCTTCCCAGGACGAGAAATATCCAACACGCCCCTGCGATCGAACACGCCGTGCCGATTTACAAGTTCCGCGGACCAACAGGATCTCGTACGACCCAATTGCGGGACGACGACATGGGCCCCGGTCTACCCTCCTCCCCAGACGACAATGACAACCCTGTCTTGCAGGACGAGGCCCGGTCCGCCCACCAAGAAACACAATTCCCACAAGACCACAACATGCCATCAGCACTACCAGACGGGAACTCCGTGTTTTATCCTGAAGCTCCCTCCGGAAGTCGAATAGATGACAGCACACCATTACCTCAGGGGAACTTAAAGCGCCTCTGGCGAGGCGTTCCTTCCATGGCTCCTCGAGTACGCCGAAGTCAGTCGTCGAGCCCTTTGCGCCTCACAATACCCTTCATAACTCCGGGCCAGCTTGCCTTTTCAGCAATGCAATTTCTGCCCGTGCCAATCCTGGTCTTGGATAGCTTCAAAACAGTGGTGCTAGCTAATGAGTCTATGGGAAGACTACTGGGCATGTCGTTAGATGGGACCGGAGAAGGAGATGATCTTTCCTCGACAATGGACCAACTCCGTGGCCAGTCTCTTTCCCAAGTTGGCATCGACCTTATTCAGGATGGCATGCCGGTTTGGATTGCTTGGGAACAGTTTTTGGACCAGGTTGCCCTCGAGATGGGAGTTGGAAACATGGGAGGGGAAGAGACCTTCAAGCCGGGTCTGCAAATAGATCCCAACGGAGACGCCACGCCACGTCCTGCACAGGTCCCTCCGTCAGCTTCCCCTTCTCTGCCGCGTTATAGATCGACATCGGCTCCAACAATGGATGGCGTGTGCGACGGAGACGCAGCCAACACCACCTGTCACCCGTCACCCAACGCTGTTGTGGATGTGGTTATCGCCAGAAGAGATATCGCCCGGACAACATATGACACCCACGCCCGGTCAGAGAGCTCTACGTTCCACGCACAAGCCAAGATGATTATTTCGGTCTGGCAGTTGAGCCCGCAGCAAACCTACTTTACCCTCACCTTCACCAACACCGAGTCCAAGTATGTCCCTCCGGTTGGTGCTAAGAAGCTGGCTGGGAAGCGTGACGTTTTGGATGCTGCTGAGAAAAAGTACCCTTACAGCGTAAACGACCCTCCCTCTATGACATCAAGTCGTGATTCGCGTTCTCGCTCCCCATCTTTTCCCCTAAGTCCATCCGCGGTCGCCATGTCATCTAGTCCTTTTCCTCCGCTCGGACCTCCATCCCACTCTTCCATCACCAGTGCTCCTTCCATGTTGCAAAAAATCACAGTTATGAAAGATGCTCTTTTGGATAAGACACAGACGCCAATCATCGCCATGTGGAAGGATGGGAGTGTTATCCTTCCCAACAAACCTGCCCGGCGCCTTCTCAAGCAAGATCCTGTACATGGCGCTCGACTCGAAGGTTTCAACAACCTGGAACAGTGGAAAGTGTGGAACAGCGACTTCAGCAGGCAGTTGGAGACCGATGAATACCCAATATCTGTTCTGATCAAAACTGAAACGCCTTTTGAAAGCTATAGAATTGGGATCTTGGACCAAAATGGCGAGCGGATAATATTCGACGTCGAGGGAGCTGTAATCCGAGACGAGATCACAGGCGAGTTTTTGGCGGGCGTGATCACATGCAGGGATATAACGCGAATCGAGCATGAAATCAGTCAAATCAAGGAGGCAGACGAGGAAAGGTTCAGGTTGATATGCGATATCATGCCTCAGCTTGTGTGGACTGCGGGGCCAGATGGCGCGCATGACTTCTATAACAGCAGGTGGTACAGCTACACAGGTCTCACCATGGAAGATTCGCTAGGCGGAGGCTGGAGAAAAGCGTTTCACCCGGATGACTTGGTCGAGACTGAGAGGCGATGGCAAAACTCACTTCGAACCGGGGAGCCGTATATGGTAGAGTACCGGTGTCGCAACAAAGATGGCGAATGGAGATGGTTCCTTGGTCGGGCGCTGCCTCTGAAGAACAAACAAACGGGAAAGATCGAAAGGTGGTTCGGTAAGTAGCTCTCTTTTATTGTTGTTGAAAATCATGGTGTCTAATTACGGCCGCAGGAACCTGCACCGACGTGCACGAAACCACGGAAGCCAAGCTCGAGGCCAAGCGAACAAGACAACAGCTACGCAGTGTTATCGCCCACTCACGCATGACGATGTTTGCGGTTGATCCCGACCGGAAGGTTACTTTGCTGGAGGGATCGTTGATATGGGACGCTCTCTCGCCTGAGCTTAGTGCCTCATGGTTTATCGGGAAAGATGTCTATGAAGTTTTCAACCTCCTCAACCAACAATTACCGGATGGCCAAACACCTGCTTTTCTGCAGCCCCTTGAGTCCATTCTCGGCGGAAAATCACCGGTAGAACTACAGGAACACAAGTTCGGTAAGTGCCATCACAGACGCAAGTATTCGAGTGCCCTGAAGAGTCTAACGACAGACTCAGCAGGTAGATGGTATCGCACTGGCTTTCAGCCCATTCTCAGGAGAGACCCTGTTGCCGGAAACTCCGCCGAAAACTTTGTCGAAGGCGTCATGGGCTTCATAATGGACGTCACCGAACTAAAGGATCGGGAAAGAGATATTGAGGCACAAGTACTGGAGAAGAGACAGCTTCTAGCCAACGAAGCAGCCGCAAAGGAAGCAAGTCGGCTCAAGAGCCAGTTTTTAGCCAACGTGAGTGTATCCAATTGCTTCCCGCATCACTTCCGAACTGACAGCATCTAGATGTCTCACGAGATTCGGACACCAATTACTGGTGTAATCGGAATGGCCGAATTGTTGCTTGACGTTGGACTTGACGCCGAGCAACGAGAGCTGACGGAGAATATTTTCCGTTCTGCGAACGCACTCCTGACTGTAATCAACGACATTCTTGACTTCTCAAAGATTGAGTCCGGGCGATTGGACATCGAAGAAGTACAATTCTTATTAACTGTTGTCATTCAGGAGGTCAGCAAGATGCTCAGCTTCACAGCTGAGCGGAAAAACCTAGCCTTCAACTACGAGATATGTTCGGATATTGCGCTTGATCTGGTGGTCATGGGAGATCCTGGACGTGTGCGGCAAATCATCACAAACCTGGCGACAAACAGCATCAAGTTCACACATGAGGGCCATGTCAAGCTCGACGTCTTTGTCGAACAGGAAACGGATGACACTATTGAGGTGAAGTTCGTGATTCGGGATACAGGCATCGGTATCAAGGAGGAAGTGCTAAAACGACTCTTCCAACCTTTCAGTCAGGGAGATCCATCGACAGCGCGGAAGTTTGGGGGTACCGGTCTTGGGCTAACTATTTCCAAGAACTTGCTGGAACTGATGAATGGGCGTATAGCGCTCGCTTCAAAACAGGACGAAGGAACTTCAGCCACATTCTGGATCCCATTCAAGAAGCCACAAAAAGAAAATTCGGCTACTGGTCCGCTGTCTGACAGATTGCAGGGCGAGGCAAGCGTGTCTTGCAAGAGCCCGCTTCCGGCTGACCAGGAACCGAGTGGGCTGAGCGGTGAGCAGAGGTCGGCATGGAGACAATCCTCGATAAGCCTCTCCACTACCACCTCACAGGAGGAGCTTACCATGCCGGATCGTAGCAAGATTTTCATCCTGGTAGTCGAGGACAACGAGATCAACCAGAAAATCGCCATCAGAACGATCAAGAAACTAGGCTTTCAAGTCGCGGCCGCCTGGAACGGCAAGGAAGCTCTCGAGTACCTGTCCGAAGCCAGTGCCGGCAAAAAAAGGAAACCGGACATCATCCTGATGGACGTCCAGATGCCTCTGATCGATGGATACCTGTGCACCCATCTCCTCCGGCACCATGTCCCCTACAGAACCTACGTTAGGGATGTGCCCATCGTGGCCATGACCGCCTCGGCAATCCAAGGCGACAAGGAAAAATGCAAGAGGGCGGGCATGGATGATTACCTCTCGAAACCGGTCAAGAGGAAGACGCTCGAGAAGATGTTGCTCAGATGGTGTACCACCAAAAGGGAGGACCTTTCCCTAACAGCATCGCAGTGCTCAGAGTCGGGCGAGCATTGCTGCAGTGCGGATATTCCCGCTGTTGGGCTGGATGAGGGAGAGCCGTCTGACTTGGACTTGAATGCCTATGATAATGTCGAGGATGAAGGGTCAAGTCTTGCTACGCCTATGGGTCCCGTCCGAGTTGCAGAGGGGGTTTCTCAAGGTGGCGGTGCTGGCGATGGTCAGGTTCAACACTCTCCGACGGCGGGATACTTTTCGTCGGGGTCAGCTTCTGGACAAGGCGTACCAGGGACGACCACAAACCCTACAGGAGACCCTGGGGCGCAGACAGTGCTTGGTCAAGCTGAGCAACTTGTTGATTCGGCGGAATACCAAATACGACCGAGCGTGGAAGACACGGCGACAAGTTCGACGTTGGTGAACCAGAGTACACAGACACAGGGAGAGGCGTTGACGGAGGAGAACCTGGTCAAGCTCCAGGAGGAACAAAGGAAAGAGCTGCAGGAAGAACAAGATAAGGAGCTGCAAAGCAAACAAGTGAAGGGAGGGTAGGAGGGGGAACTACACAATTATGTATCTTCAACAGAAAGCGGAACCACTTGCAGATAATTCAGTCAGGGCCATGGCACATAAAAGTCTAGGGAGGGTTTCTTGTTTAAAGGATAAAGGCATGATACCAAGGGGTTTCTGTTTTTGTATGAGTATTTTTTGTATACACTTCTGGTATGTCCAAGCCACCACGGTGTTTCTTCTTATATACGATAAGGGGTAGATCTACGTATGTATATCCTAGATGAGCATGAAGAAGGACGAAGATTTAGTGGGTATGTGGTACCAGTCAGTGCATGTTATGTAGCGGAATGACAATATGATTCTGGCATGATCACCACATGTAAACCCTACTGTGATGTGACCGTGTTCGCTGAACATTTTTCGTTCCTAATCAGATAACCATCCTCTCTAGACTACTATCCCAGGCAATCATCTATCCTTTCCTAAAACCTCAATCTAACCCCTCCGTCTCCCATGAGCCGCAGCCCTCCCTCCCCCTCCAGCACCACCAGCACCACCACCAACCTGTCCCTCCGGCGTAACCATCTGCCCGCCATCAGCACCAGCAGCACCAGCAGCACCAGCAGCAGCACCCCTCGACCCAGCCGACGGTGCCACACTAGAAGGCACACTCAAACTCGCAGGTCCCCTAGTCAACCTAGCATACAAGCCCTCCTGCTCATCCGCTTCCATGGCCATTCGCCTCCTTTGCGCACGGATCGCGGAGGCTTGCTGGGCTGCTTGGGCGCGCTGCTGGGCTTGAAGCAGGGCGCGCTGGGCGGGTGTTGTTGTTGTTGTTGTTTGTTGAGGAGTCGTTGTAGTAGTAGTAGTAGTAGTAGGGGGGCGGGGGAGGATGGGAGGAGTGGGTGCTGGTGGGGGGATATTTTGGGATTGAGATTGGCGGCGGTTTGTGTTGGTATTGGTATTGGTTCGTGTATTGGGAGGAGGGGGTTGAGGTTGTTGGTTATGGTGGGTTGTTGTGTGACTGTGACTGTGACTGTGACTGTGCTGGGATTGGGATTGGGATTGAGATTGCGATTGCGACGCTTGAGAGGTGGGAGCTTGCGATGCTTGTGAATAGTGTGCTTGATTGACCGGCGTCCCAATAACCTGATTCCCCGACTGGCTGGCAACGGGGGGAGTATGGAATTGAATCTCATGGCTTTCCACATGCAAGCCGTAGCCGTGGAGGTGGTAGGGCGGGACGAGGATTTCCATTCCTCTTATGTTGTTGTCTCTGTCTCTGCCACCATTGCTGCTGCTGCTGGTGTTGTTGTAACCATAGTTGACAACGGTGTCGTTATCGTCAGAGGGGGAGGGGACAAGTGGGATGTGCGTGTTGATATCAAGATCCATTTCCCCCGAGTAGGTGTACCCTCGTGGGAATTGTTGGACTTGGTCGATTCGTTGGGTTTCTTCTTCTGAGGAGTTTACTTCTGCTTCTTGAGTGCGTTGATCTGATCCGCCATCGTATTGTCCTGGGGCAGCCGGGGTTTGTTGTTGTTGTTGTCCTGTACGCGTCATTGTGCCCCCGCGTAGTCCCCTTATCCCTCCCGCTCCTCCTGGCATGGTAGATGGAGTTCCCACCGCCGCTGCTGCTGCTGCTGCTGCTGTCGTCGTTGTGGGTCCAGTAGGTCCACTGGGAGTAACTGCTGCTGCTGCGCGTGGTTGATGACTGCGGGGTTGCCTCCCTCGAGCAGCCGTCGTAGCCGTCGTAGCTGGTGGTGCTCTCGAACCAGTACCCATTCGACCGGCTTGTGCTGTGGCCGTCGTCCTCTCTTCCACCTGGACCTGTCCCTGTTGTTGGTGTTGTTGTTGTTGTTGCTGATGTTGCTGCTGCTGCGCAAGTCGTTGCTGAGCCTGTACTCTCCGCGCCGCCTCTCGCTGTTGCTCCATCATCCACGCCTGTCTTTGCGCATGGCGTTGCGCATAATAACTCTCGTCTCCGGCATCTTCTTCTTCACTTTCTTCTTCTTCTTCCTCGTCGTCACCGTCGTCGTTGCCGGTGCCGGTGCCGGTGCCCATGTACTGTTCGTTCATCCTCCCATGTCCACCGGTGGCACCCAACCCTAACCCACCAGGATGTTCCCTCCCAAAGATCCTCGCTTCAGCAGTGGGCTGCTGTGGTTGGGGGTGACCATGGCCCCGTCTCATAGCATCTTGACGAGCTTGCGTGCGAGCAGCGATCTCACGGGCCTTTTGACGCTCGGGGGCGCGATCTTCGTAGGAGGCTATGTCCTCGGCTGTTATGGTTAGGACTGTTAGGGGGCGGCGGAGCATCTTGGGGTGATTTTTTGCCGGTGGTTTTGGTGGTTTAGGTTTTGAGAGGTGTGAAAATCTTGGGAGGGTGAAGGGCGCTGGTCGGGTGGCTGGTTGGTTGCTGGTTGTATTCCTTTATGAGTGATCTTGGGGATAGTTGGAAGGTTTAGATGTCTTTTTTGAAGGGTGGTTGTCAAGTTCGGTGACTTCGCTGGGTGAGTTTGGGTGTTGATAAAGAGAGTTGAGTGATGAGTGAGTGACCACTTTTTGGCGCAATGACGCCCTTGCGATTTGCGACGGCGATGTGATGTGATGCGATGCGGGGCACACAATCGGTTGCGGCAAGGTGTTGCATCAAAAGCTTATAGGTAATGATCGTATGGAATGCTGACGAAAGGCTGTCGAAAAAGAATAGAAATAAATCCAATGAGCCTTTGGGTATCTTGTGGTTGTTTTGAGTTTGATCGTCGATTGATGAAAGTTGATGGAAGCTCCCCCGCGGGACAACGCGTGTGGGATATTCCAGGGTTGAAGGCGCGTGGTGTTGTCTTCGGTTGGAAAGGGTTACGAAGGGTTAGGGTTATACCAGAAACAGCACCGGATACGGTACCCCCGCCTAGCCTCCCCCCTTTGCCCCATACATAACACTAGTTCGGCGACAGCCTACATTCACGTATGTGATTTTATAGACAGTAGTTCACATGAGATAGAAAACTTGTGTATATTTCTAACCGATTCTTTATATCTGGGTATCAGGCGAACCTTAACCAGAGGCTCATGCATTGGAAAAAAAAAATTGGTAAAACGGCCACTATGAAACACATCAAGAGAAGAAGAATAAACCGAATAGGTATGACCCGCTATGCAACGCAAAAGACGCTGGCTAGATAACATGTACCACGTACGCATTCTTGTCTCAATGTAAACTACGTATGGTTTGTTTTGCCCAGACAGAGTAAGGGTCACGGATTGCTCCTCAAAATATTACCAATCGCGAATTCGAAAACAACCAACATGCTGACCCAAAACACCACCAGAGTCTACAACTTAATCAACACGACGAGAAGAAGCACCACCAGTGCGTCTGCGGACTCTCGCCAGAGTGCTAGTCACATTGCTGACAGGCAGAATGTCCTTGGGGAGCTCAGTACCAGGCTTGGCAGCAAAGCCCAACTTGGCGCCCTTGGACCAGTCATTCTTATCCGTCTCGCCGCCCTGGAAAACAACAAACTGGGCCTTGAAGAAGATGTCTCCGTAGATAGCAAAGGGGAAGCCCTGAGCGCTCTGGAGACCACCGTAGCACCACTTGGACGTCGCAAAGTCGTCCGTGTCGGCGGGAGCGTACTTGATGAGATCACCGGTGAGACGTGCCTTGTAGGAGCCGATGTGGAGGATCAGGTCCGGGAGGTCGGCGTTGCAGGGGAACACGTAACCGCCATAGTAGTTGTCGCTGCGGGCCTTGGCGATCTGGGTGTAGTAAGCGTCGACGATGGGCTGGGGAAGCATGAGGAGGGTGGTGCCGGTGTCAGCAATGGCGGCGTGGGGCATGGACTGGAAAACATCCGTCTTGTTGTTGGGCTCGGTGATGTTGGAGGCGGGGAGGGTGTAGCCGGTGACCTCGAACTCCCAGAAACCGCGGGAAGAATTAACCTCGACGAAGCTAATGGGGCCGACGAACTCGGTAGGGTCGATGAAGCCAAAGTTGTAGTTGCCAGGCTCAGCCTTATTGAGATTGGCAGTGAACAGCGGCATGGCCAGGTCCTCGATCGCGTTGCCGAAAAAGGTCTTTTGCTTGCGGGGTTTGACCTGGTTGATGGAGTCGAAGGCGAGACCGACGAGACCGGAGGAGGCAGCGTCATTGGTGAAAGAGTTGGACACATAGGTGGCAGACTCGATAGCCTGCTTCCCAACCTCGACACCGCCAATGCTGACCTTGTCAAGGTAAACATTTCCGGACGAGCTGCTGCCGTCACCGTACGAGATCCTCCAAACATGACCGTCGACGCGCTCAGCAGTGGTACTCTCGGTAACGTTATAGATCTTCTGGCCCTTGCGCTGCTTGGCAGGGGTCTCGGAGCTGAAAACCCAGAGATCGGAAGAGCCGGTGTCGAAGTTCAGCATGACCGTCTGGGGCGGGGTACCGATCTGGACAGGGGCGAGATACTGAACATCGAATTCGACGGGCGTAGCCTCAACCTCACCTGCAAGGGATGTGAGTAAATGTGCGCAGGGATGGGCCCAGAACAATGGAATACGTACCCTGGTTACCAACAGTCTCGTTGGGGAAGAGGCCATCGGTTAGGGCGTGAATAGTGCCTGGCACCTTGACGCCTAGGTCGGCAAAGACGCGGAGGAGAGCCTGGCGAAGATGGTCGGGTAACTTCAGGTTGTACTTTTCGTAGATCTTGGCGACATCTCTGATGCCCTTGCCCTTGACCTTTTGCTGGTACTTGTGGTTGAAAATCTGGGAAACCTTGAAACTGTGACCGCCATGCTTGCGGACCTTGAGGTCCTCGGCGCGAACCTGGCTGACGTGAGGGTCACCAGCAACCAGACCAGCTGTTGAGAGAACGGAAGCCGCAACGGCGGCGACGATGGGGAACTTCATCGTGACAGGAAAGACGAGATAGGCGATGTAGGTGAAAAAATAGGTAAAAGAATGTGTGGCCGAGATGTTCGACCGCGACGAATTGCGGTTCTCGGACTTTGTTTGTGTTAAATGAGTGAAGGTTCGACAACTCGTCGAAAGTGAAAAGAGAGTGAGGGAGGACGAGTCAAGCCGGTGTTTTGGTCAAGAACGAGGAGACTGGCTGGTAGAAGAAAAGTAAGAAGAGGGAAGAGAAGGTGATAAGCAGTCGTTGAAACATGACTCGTAGAGAAAAGGAGGACCAGAAAACAAGATCATCGGACTTGGCAAACACTCTGTCGTCCGTCCCATGTTCATCCGGTCATCGTTCCTCTCGGTCCTCCCAGGGGCAACCAATCTTCTGGTGACGATCCCCAACCGATTGCGAGCTTGGATCAGCCAAGCAGAACACACGCCCTCACGACGTGGTTACCAGCTGTGTGGAGTGGTTTGAAACCACCTCATGTCGACTTTTCGAGAGCCGACGCCACTGCCCGGTTCGTGACTTTTTGTTTGCTCGTGCCCGGACCTCCGCTTTTGATGAGTCTCCATTTGGTACATACATACATGTACCCTCAAAAAGACCCTATATCTGAAGCTGTTGTAATCCGACGGCATCCATATAGCAAAAGTGACAAGTGGGCCTACCCATGGGCAGCGCGTTTCGGAAGCCAACATGCGGTTGAACATCGCAATTTGGAATCATTGGGGGCTCCATTTCAATGAGCACTGCTCGCTTGACCTTCCTCTGCTCCCGACTGGTCCACAAGTGAGATCGACGGTCCAAAAAGGGACGGGATGTGGGATGCACAGCATCACCAGATGGCACCTTGACAACATATGCAGGGGGAAAACAATGGAATGCAATGTGCAAAAAAGAAAGGGCATCGAAGGAAGGGAAGAGAACAAAATTCAAGGGATCGATGCCCCTGAAACATGGGCTGCTGGGTACCACGGTAGCGATGGGGTCCAACACCCAGCTGAAGATTGAACCAGCACCAACCAAGACGGGAGTGGCGTTGCGGACTTGCGGGGACAGCTTCACGCCCAAAACCCCAAACGAACCAACCAGATCGCCCACCGATGACAGCCGGCCGCAGCGACCTACCGTTGATCGGGGTCCGGTAGTGCTGGGGTGCCACTATTCCCATCTCGGGAAACCCACTGAATGTCAACCTGAAACGGCGCTTCTGAGAGCTTAACGCAGACAAGCTCGGGGTCACCGGCTCTCATTCGCTGCGGCAAATGGCCTCAAAGTCCCCCTTGGCGCCTGCCCAAAATTGTGTTTGTTCGAGGTCGGCTTTTAAATGGTCGCATCTCCCTCGTGCCTAAAGTGCTTGCTGAGATTTGTTTCGTTGTTTCTGGCTCCCGTTGGTTGAGGCCTTTGGCTTACAGCTTTGCTCGTATCTCCATCCAAACAATCCAGATTCATCCAGACGATAGCCAAACAATGCAAATGCAAGCAGTCGCCTCCCGGTCACTGCCGGCAGCTTCTGGTGTAACACAAGGGCAATATCGGAATATTTGGTCCAGTACCTCGGCTCGAACTGGGATCGAAGAGAAGCTCGTTTGCTAGAAATCAGAGGAGATCAGGGGAGTCGCCTTGGGTCATTTGTCCAACTGAAATTGTGCACTTGGCAAGCGGAAGACATCATTTCCAATGGAATAACGACTATAAACAAAGCTGGTGAGTACTCTCGGTATGGTTTTAAAAGATGAACTTGGTAATTCTTGGTAAGGAATTCACTTGGGTTGTTTTGCAATTGCGGTTGTTGTTGATTTTAAATTGTCATCAGTGCTGAATGTTGCAGCAAATGTGGGGCTCACGCTAGAAAAGACCGCTGTCCGCCTACCACAAAAATTGCTAGCTCAGATGTGGCTCTAATGCAGGTCCAAGCTTTATTTCTTGTAACCATTAACAACGCCATGCATTCACAACGCCACTGCCTTTCAATTGTGAAGGCAACCAGCTGACGCACCTCCAAACTGAAGCATACCTTACCTATCCAAGTTTCTGGATGTTTCCTCGGGGAATTTTCTGGGGTTTACCGCAGATTCGGAACAGTGACTCTGAAACGAGGAATATTCAAGACAACTTCCTCTCAACTATCGTCAACCTGAAATTCCAAAGTTCTCGCCCAACCCACAACTTCTAGGTTACTCAACACAAGTCCTCCATCAACACACATTAGAGAGCAAGGCTCAAACCTGACCACCACCCCCAAAAACTCAAAAAATGTCCGAAATAGACCCCCTAGTCCTCTCCTACTCCCACCTGCACCACCTTCCCCAGCCCTCCTCCGCCCTCCACCTCCTCAAAAAGATCGCTTCCCTCGTCAAACCCCTCATGCGCGCCCGCGGCTGGCGCGTCCGCGAGCTAGGCGAGTTCTACCCGGAGCAGGAAAACCTTTTAGGCCTCAACATCAACCGCGGCGCCAAGATTTTGTTGCGATTACGCTACCCTTCCGACAAGTCTCTCTTTTTACCCGTCGAGCAAGTAACAGACACGATGCTGCACGAGCTAGCACATATCGTGCACGGCCCGCACGACGGCAAGTTTCAGGCGCTGTGGGACCAGCTTAGGGATGAGCATGAGGGGTTGGTGATGAAGGGCTATACGGGGGAGGGGTTCTTGTCCGCGGGGCGTCGGCTTGGTGGTTCTCCCTCCGGAGGAAGGGGACGGATTCCGATGCATGAAGCGAGACGGTTGGCGAGGGAGCAGGCGGAGAAGAGAAAGGTTCAAACGACACTAAGTGCTGGATCGGGACAGAGACTGGGCGGATCCAGGCCGAGGCCGGGGGAGGATATAAGGAGGGTCATTGCTGAGGCGGTGGAAAGGAGGAGCAAGACTTTGAAGGGCTGTGGAGTTGGAGTGAAGGATACGGGTGATGAAGGGCTGGGTGAGCAGGAAATCCGCAAGATCGAGGAGCAGGCGACTAGGAATGGCTTTCGCTCCCAGGCGGAGGAGGATGAGGCGAATGAGGCAGCCATTGCGCAGGCGTTGTGGGAGCTGGTGCAGGAGGATGAGAAGAAGAAGTTTGGCAGTGGCTATGTTGAGCCCAGTAGGAAGTTTCCGGCTGGGAGTCAGGGGGCTTTTCAACAGACCCAAGAGGACTTGAAGGGCAAAGGGTCAGCGGCATCGTCTTCGTCTAAACAACCACCGCCGATTCCTCATGGCACTAAACCGACCACTAGGCCCACGGTCTCATCTCCTCCTTCACCACCGTCTATCCCATCAGAACCCCCCAATGAACCCTCGACCGACGGTTGGGCCTGCAGGATCTGTACCCTCCACAATCCCGACACATTCCTCTCCTGCGACGCCTGCGGGACCGAACGCCCGCCTCGGACTTTGACTACCTCTCGCACTTCCCTTCCCAAGGATCAAACCAGGGGCTCCAGTTCCAGCTCCAGTTCCAGGCTCAGTTCCAATTCAAAGTCTAGCTCTTCCAGCTCAAAACGCCCAAGCAGCTCGGTAATCGACCTAACCAAATCCCCGCCCTCAATCCGTACCCGCCCATCGTCAAGCTCCCATAGCTCCAAGCACAACTCATCCCACAGCCCCAGCTCCAACGCAAACTCAAAATCCCACTCTCACTCCAGAACAGCATCGGTATCAGGATCACGATCGGAATCAAGCTCAGGATCAGGACCAGGGTTCAGGCAGGAACTAAAGAAGGACAAGGAGAAAAGAGAAAAGGACAAAGCCAAAGCGATCCTCCAAGCCCAAGCCGAAGCAGACGCCGCCCGCCGCAAGCTCCTAACAGAAAAATGGCAGTGTTCGTTTTGCGGGAAGAGGATGGAGAAGCAGTGGTGGACTTGTTCTACGTGTGGGAGGATGAAGGATAGTTCCAAGTGAGGAGGGAGGGGCATGTAAGCTGATGGGTAAGTACCTCTCATGAAGGGGATAATTATGATATGAGTGATGTTATGCATGGTATGATATGATAACGACATGATTGATGAATGGGTTTACGAATGGTTTTTCATGGATGGATGGGTACATACATGCATGGGTTGGTTTGGCTCATGAAAGGATGGGTGCGTTAGACTAGTGAGTGGTTGGTTGGTACTTACTTGCCTTTGATGGATGGCATAGTACTCTAGAGTATGGGTGGCTTTGTTTTTGTTTCTCTTACATACATATGATACCCTCGGTTCTTAGACCAATTAGACCTACCTGGAATGATGGATTTGTTGTTCAAAGTACCTTACCGGACGGTTTCAATAACAAAAATACAACTGGTTATATCTTTCAGGCAGAGAGAGCATTAAAGCAATATCCGGGACTGTCACTTCCCTGGCAATTAGTCACTCCACTTTCAACTCCCCGCTTGTGTTCCGATTTTTTTTTTTTAATGTGTAGAAAAGACCAACATGTTCACGACACTAAGATGATTTGGCTTCAAGACTTAACACAAAAGCAATCATGGTTTGCAACGTCGCTTTATGCCTTTGTCTACGCTATAACACCCAATACCGCAACACAAAAACTTTACCAAATCAAAGTGGTGAACAAACGCCGAGAATAAGTCTCCTTTTGAAAATCCGCTACGGTCCCCTCAGTCTTCCTTTCATGCAAGGTTATACAGAGACTTCCAGAATGCCACGATAATCTTTCCCTAAACCTAGCTGCAAAGAGCAAAATACCTCCCCTCCCTCTCTCCTTTATTTATTGATTCAATCAACCGCTTAACCCACCTCACCTCACCTCGGCTCACTCACTCCCTTCTTCCTCTTGTAAGCGAATACTTCGCCCAAGCCTTTGCCTTCCATGCATACTTCCCGACTACCACTATCTTCTTTGGGAGTCGTTTTTCTTCTTCTCCTTTCTGCCCTCCCCCCTTTTCTTTTCCTAATTCACCCTTCTTCTCTCCCTGTCCGCGAGGTGCACACGGTTCTCCCTGTTCTACCCCTTCTCTCACTTCTCTCTCGTTTTCTTCTTGTTCTTGCTTCTTTCTACCTCGCGTCTAGCGAGGTGTCGACGACGACGTCGTTCCAGAGCCAGAACCACCTCCAAGTCCACTACCGCTACTCTTCAACTTGAGCTTGATGATCTTCTTCTTTGGCTCGCCACCACCATTGGTCGTAGCAGCGGCGGGAGTCGGGTTGAGAGGCGAATGGGATTCTTTGAGGGGGTGCGGAGCCTTTTCGGAGGGTAATCCAGAAGGCAATGGTCTTCTCTCTTTCTCTCTGTCTCCTAATCCTGGCAATGGTTTGCGGTCCTTCTTGATGAGGAGGCTGGAGCCGGAGGACCTGTCGCGGTCACGATCCCTGTCTCTATCACGGTCGCGGTCGCGGGGCTCCCGATCACGATCATTGTAGCTGCTGCCGCTTTCCCGGTCGCTGTCTCTATCAGCTCGATCACGGTACTTGTCGCGCATCCGCTCCCTCTCGCGGTCAGTCCTCTCGCGATCACGGTCACTCCTCTCGCGTTCCCGTTCCCGATCACGGTTGCGTTCTCGGTCACTGTCAGTGCGGGATGCCGCCCTGTCACTATCGCCGCGGTCGGCCTTCTCCCTGTACTTGTCACGGGCTCGGTCGCGCTCACGATCGCTATCACGGTCTCGTTCACGATACTTGTCTTTGTCGCGCTCCCGTCCCTTCTCGCGAGGACGCTCACGGTCACTATCCCGATCTCGTTCCCTGTACTTTTCTTTGTCTCGTTCCTTCTCGCGAGGACGCTCACGCTCGCGCTCGCGGTCGTTATCGCGGTCCATCCTCTCCCGGAACTTGTCCCGGTCCTTACTCCGCTGCTCCTTCTCAGCATACGAACTAGACGAACCATACCCATTACCGGCAGGCGACTGCATCCGGCTCTTAGGGGATGAAGGCGCCGACCCGCTGCTGAATCCCACCGCGGCGCTCGACCGCTTGTGAACGGGCGTGGCAAGATCTCTGCCGGAGATGCTGCTGGCGCTGGCGGCAAGCATTTGCTTCTCGCGCTGGCTCTGTTCGTAGTCGATGTTGCGCTGGGCGCGGGCGGATAACTTGGTCCATTTTCTAAATGGTACCGTGACGACCTTGGAGGGGCGGCCGTTGGCGTTGGGACGGACGGAGAATGTCGATATCCGGGAAGACGGAGCCTGGGGCGCAGAGTCGCGGGAGAAATTGCTCTTGGGAGCAGCTTCAGTTCGAAGAGGAGTCTCTTTCTTAAAGAACTCGCCCCGCGCCGAGTCTGACTTGAACGAGCTGTTGCGAGAAGGATCGCTCCTGAAGGAGTCGTTGTTGGTCTTGATAATTTTCTTCGGGCTGGCCCCTTCAAGCGACTCGTCACTCTTGCGCTTGATGACTGGCTTCACGATCTTTGGCTTGTTCAAGATGACAGTGCTAGGCTTTGGCGCAGGAACGTCGCTGGACTTCTGCGGTTTGGGTGCAGGCACAGGGGGAGGAGGTGAAGCCGCTTTTGGCACAGCTGTCTTGATGACAGGCTGAGCGACGGGTGGATTAGGTGCGGGAGCACTTGGAACTGATGTAGGCAAGGGAGTGCGCGGACCGGCAGTCGTAGAGGGCCGAGGAGGCACGGTCCCTGCGATGGACTCCTTCCGTACTGGTGGGGCAGCCTCTGGGGCTGGTGACTCCCTAGGTTTAGCAATGTACGAGGGTCGTGATTGTAGCTTCACGATTGTCTTCTTCTCAGGCGGCTTGATCTCCACCCTGGCAGCCGAGAACGACGAGGTAGTCGACGGGGCCGGGGCCGGTAATGGCGCCGGAGGCTGTGGAGCTTCGATCGCAGCCACGTCCCTACTCTTAGGAAAGGTCCGGTACTCCGACTTGAACTTGATAACACACCTCTTCTTCGGCGGAGTTCCAAGGGCTGGTAGTGGTGCAGTGGCGACAATTGTCGGTTCGCGGGTCGCCTTCCATACGATGGGATACCTCATAGTAACAAGTAGAGAATCCTCCGATTCAAACATGGCCGAGCAGAGCTCCAGCAGTTGACGCTTCTCCTGCAGGCCAATGACTGGAGAATTGAATGCCTTCCATATGGAAATTTGCATTTCCCTGTTCCCCTTCAGCTCTTCTTTGAGCGCAGTAAGCGCATGGGCGATGTCCTCCCGACGCACTGCATCGAGCTTCCGTTGCTGGATCTCTGCATCGCCTTGGTCAATGACAAGACCTCCATCATCAAGAGCTTCAAGTTCCTGTGTCGACGCTTTGTTTTCGCCGAACGCAATGGCAGCGATACCCTGGCAAAAGACCTTGAACAACCGATCGCGGACGAAGGGTGAGCTATCGGTGCTCATATATGAAAGCAGAAGCTTGAGAATAGGGGGCTTCGAGATCATTCCAAGTTCAACCAGGCATTCGAACGCCTTGATCCGGACAAGATCAATGTTGTCGTCCTGGAGGTATTGAACGAAGTCGAGGGCCGATTCAGGGATGACACGAGCCTTCATGAGCCTCATCTTGCAGTGAAGAGCCGTTGTGGTCCAGATGTTCTGATATGTTAGGGTCCATTCGTCCATCCTGCGAAACTTGTCGATCTCTTCGATGGTTTTCTCAATGAAGCTCTTGAATTCCGCATCGTCGTCGTCGAAAGGATCCAGGTTTTTGATAAGATACCCCTCGGTAATCTTCTTCTGCGGGATCAAAGATGTGGTGAGGGCATCGAGAAGCTTCGCGATATAGAACTGGTCCGAAAACTCATTCTCCGAATTGTCATTGAACATAAGCATCTCCATGATGAACTGCCGAGCCCTCTTGGAGCATCTACCCTTCTCCTGTAGGTCCGTCGTCCGTGCAAGCACCGCAGGAATTGCACACTGGATGGCATACTGACCCTTGTCGGTGAAATCGTTGGGGGCAATGGGGTAGTTATAGGCATCCTTCTTGCCGGGAATTGGTACCTTCTTGCAGAAAAACTTTCGGAAGCAGAGGATGAGATGGACCATACCGATGTAGTTCAAGTCAGGATGGGCTTGCTTGGCGAGGTCCTCCACAGCCATAACTCGAACACCATGGTAATATCTCTTGTCCATCACCGTGCGCGTCTCGACAGTGGAGTGAACTGGATGCCTCTTTTCTCTCTTGAAAGCGAGCATCGCGTCCTGGTGGGCCACGACGTCTCGGTCCTGTTGCAGTTGTGCCAGATACATATACTCCTGCATATCAGTCTTCATGAAGCAAAGCCACTCCATGTTGGCATCTAGCCGGATCCATTCATAGGATTCTTGATCCATCTTTGTTTGGACCTCTGGGGCCCAGTCTTGCAAACCCCAGTCCTCCATATCCTTCTGGCTGGTGAGGACATCGCCCAACATGTTAAAGTAGACAACATCGTCCTCCTGAATCTCATGTTTGTCACTATTGCTGTTGGCAGCCGCGGCCATGGCCTTTTTGGTTCTTTTGAGACGCTTATACTTCGTGTTGTATGCGATCTGCAAATTGGTCCCACCTTTATCTTTCTCGGTAATGAGCTGATAGTGCTCATAAGGTGTACCGTCTGCTTCGTGAATCCGGACGGTGAATGGACCAGTGAAAAGCTTAGGAACGTCGCCGGCATAGACATTATGGATCTCCTCTTGCAACTCCCTCCAGAATTCGTCCTTCGAGATGCTTTTCTTGACCGGCCCTTGACATTGTAGAATTTGGATGTCGACGTTGAGGTTCTTCTTGTTGAACTTTTGGTGAATATCCAGCTTTGGGCAGCCCGCAGCGAACACGTACTGATCCCACAGCTCGTCGGGGACGTATTGACTGCGTTTCTCGCACCATCGACGGAAGTCCTGGAAAGAAAGGGTAGTAGCCTTGGGATCCGTGTTCGAGATATTGGCTGCAGAAACCATCTGGGACAAGACGCGGACGACACCTGTGGAGCCAGGAATCTTGGACATGCGCTGATCGAGGATGTAAAGGACCAGTGGCGCCTTGAGCGCCATGAATTCGAGCTCAAAGTCACCGAGGTGAAGGTAATCGCCCAGTGCATGCAGTGAGGGTCTCCTAACATCTGCCTCGACAAGCTTGTCTGAAAGCGACTTGATATGGAAACGATACCAGTTGTTTCCGCAGAGGGTCTTCATGAACAGATCCGTCATGAACCACTGGAGACCAATGATAAGCCACGTGTCGGACCGCTCGTTTGGCACGATGTGCACGCCCACGTATTGACTGGCGAGGGCATGGATGAGCTTCCTGCTAACCTCGACTTCCGTATCTATGATGGTTTCGGGGTACAGCAAACGCGTGCTGCACAAAGATAAGGAGTTTGCAACCGCCGTGTCGTGAACCAAGTCTTCGACAAAGCAGATCTTGTAAGCTTCATAAGGATAACGGCCGAACTCGGGGGCGAAGAAGTCGGCAGCGGCCACGACGACTTGACATGTCCAGCGAACTTCCTCGACACGGCCGGGGAGACAATAGCCATGAATTCTAGCTGCATTGGCGCCGAGCTTCTCATCCGCCTCCTCAGTTCTAAACTCTGCCCCGAGATCAACGTGCTCAAAGGGGCCAACGGCGAAACCGATGTGCCTAGCAGCGGTGTTAACGCACTCAAAAATCATGGTCTTCTTGCGCTCGTCCTTGGGGTGCATCTGCTCGCCAGCAAGATTACCGGAGCAAACCACGGTAATCTCCCTTAGCTTGTCCTCTTCGGTGAAAGATGACCCAGGGTTGTGTGTAGAAATGTCTGAGGCTTTGCGTTTCCGACTGCCTTCCAGAAGAGTCGATAGGGAAGACTGGGTAGCCAAAGGCTGCGCGAAGGCATCCCCCAAGGTCCTTGGGCAGGTAATTTTGATTGTCCATGAATGCCGAGAACCGGGATCGTCGAGGCAAGGGAAGATGCAAGACGCCATACCAGGCTCAAGCGAATGCCGAGTGTAAACGTGTGGGTATCTCAGATCACCTTCCTCAACGCCGACAAAGTGCAAGCCATCTCTGATTGTCGTGGACTTGAAAGGCACAACCACCGTGATCTCCTCGATCGCGTCCGAAAAGCCTGTCGCGTTGTCCGATACTGACTTTGCAGTTTTGAGCTTGAGAATTCGTTTCGGCTCAGCGTCCCGGATGAGAGCGTCCGGCCGGAGACGAATCCTGAGGGACCCATCAGCTGGCACGCTTATGTTCAACTGCTCTGCCCTTTCCACGACGGGAAGCTGGCGGCGTGCCTCTGGCAGTAGTGGCGCCATCCATTTCTTCATTATGTGATGTTGAGTGGCACCGATTTGGGCATTCGTAGGAGGCTCCATTCGGTCGTATGGATCATGAGCCTCTGCATTTGTCTTGTAGCCGTCCACCGTGATGTTTTTGAGGTCGATTTCGCATTGCCGCGTGTCCAGGACGAGTTCCTCTAGGTCGGGAATCAGGGGATAGATCTTGAAGGTGCAAATGCCGCTGACGCTCCTCTCCCTGAAGTTGATGTCTAGCTCCACCTCTTGCCTAAGGATCGCGTACGGCTCGGCAGCGGGACCGGGGTCGGAGGCGTTCATCAGACTGGCGAGAGCCAGATCTCCGTTCTCGAGTCCTGACATGTTGGATGTTGCTGTGTGGCCAGTGAGGCCGACAAGATATGATGGACGCAGTGGTTTGGTAAAAGTAGGGCGTCGCTCGGGCGATCGTGGGGACGTCGTTGGAATGTCGAGGAAAGCGGGGAGCCAAAAGAGAGGGCTTGTCGAGGTCGGTTGGAAGGGAAAGTGAACAACTTGCAAGAGCTCGACCTGGCAAAGCTTGGACAGGCCGACAACGCTCACTCGGTCATGGCAAGAGGTGGCGCATGGAAGCGACCCCGCGAAATGGAAGTTAACTCGGCTGCGATGGAGATTATACGGACTGACGTTGTAGAGGTAGCTTGTTAGAGCAAAGGCCGGTCCGTGGTCACAGGCGCAACGGGTTGGACGCTACCTCTGAAGATCGGACTTGTATTATTTATTTTTTTGGATCTATAACTGCGTGATACGGCGGGGCTGGGTTGCGCGTCTGCAGGAGTCGGAGGTTCGCCGGTGCAGGACAGAAGATGCTATTCTGCGAGGATAAGTTGAACGATCGTTCGAGAGCTGCGTGGCGGGCGAAATTGACCGGGCAAATGAAGGGCGTGTACTCTGGACAGACTGCGGGATTCGGCGCGGGGCAAATCGTCGTAATCCGTGGGCATATGTCGCAGGGCCGATGCGTGGTTTTGGTGGGAGTTCTGGTGATGACAGAGAAAGAGCGAAGCAAAATGGCGACCAGACCTGTCGTTCAAAGCTTCCTTCCTTCCAGAGTCCCGTCGCGGGTTGGAGTTCCCAAGAGTCGCAATCGGTCAGACACCTACAGGTACGGGTGGAGGTACCTTCAATTTAGTACAAAACACGACCACGTTCACGTCCTTTGACCAGACGTGTGTGCGTCTAGAGGATGACTGATGGACTGGATTTCCCGGATTACAAAAGTCCACTGCACTGCAGCAAACCTGAAATAAAACAGGTTAAAATCCGGACCAGAGTCGGAGGTCCTGGAGATGGTCGACGTGTGATTGCGGACAACGGGTCAAATGTACCTTTTTACATACCGCGTTGTGACTTGCGACAAATGTTACGGACCTGGGTCATTGCTTGCCTGCCCTCGACAACCGTTGCTGCGTGGGTGCAGGAGCACCTGAAAGCCAAGAATGTCGTCGAGCCCAGTGCCGGAGTTTTGCCGCGCCGAACTGCAATGTTTTGTCTTTTGAGGCTCAGCGTCTGTGTGGGTCACCAGTGGGTTACCAGTGGGTCTGCGCGCCCTCGACCCGGTTCGACTCTTTGATTGGTCAGTGCTTTCACTGCGCTCGTGGCCCCGCAATGTTCCATCCTCCCAAAGCTGCCGATGATGTCGTCACATGGCGGTGAGCTCGGTGTTGAAACCGACCGATATCAGCCAGGTTTCAACGTCAAGATAACAAAATTGGCTGTTTTTCGTGTTACAGTTATCGAAGACTACCTATGCCTAGAAAGAAAACAAAACGTGCTATGGCCCTGGGTTTTTGCATGCTGAATCTCCAACTTCCCATCAAACTCTCCGAGTAGTTATGCCGTGTTATGATTGTTTCAAACAAGTAATGATGTTCATCAAGATGATATGAAGCGTGTGACATGAAACCAAAGCATCCCGAGCTAATCCTACATTGGGAATACCCAGAGCCCAAACACCATATTAGCACAAAAAACAAGACTGCCCGGCTATGAAGTAAATAAGCACCATGGCTTGTTATCCCTTAATGACCACCTAACGCCAGCCGAGAACACTCTCAATGCCCAGATAAGAAAATAAGAAAAGTGTGACATTGTCAATGTTTCCCCCTCTTGTCCCTGCGCTTTCTTCTCGCGTGTGCTTTCAACGTGTCTTCGTCCAGGATATCCTGTGGGAGCGCAAATTCTCGTTCTTCACCATCGGGTACCGGCTGACCCCATGCCAACACATTTCTGCCCCTTCGCCGGTTCTTGCTGAGCGCAGCATCTCGCTGATATGGCTTCTTGAAGAACGAGGTAAACTCTTTGTATGGTTCGGGCTCTGGTTCGGGCGGTGGCGGAGGAGGGGCTGGACGTTTGCCCTTTTTGGACGGCTTCTTTTTCGCCGCGGCGATTGCCTCTTCACGGAGCTGCTTCGCAATGGAAGCGTCGACGTCGCTCTCGTCTGGTGGGTCGCCGTCAGATTCGCCCGTGTCTTGTTCTCGATCCTCCATTTCCTCATCACTGTCAGCAATAACCCTATGCTTGGCCGCATCCTCATCTTTTCGATGATCCTTAAGTTCAACTTTATGCTTTGCGTCCTCGTGCTTACGCTTTCCGTTCTTCCCTCCGCCCGGCGGCTTGTTGGCCTTTCCGCCAGCCTTTCCGCCCTTGCCGCCCTTGCCGCCCTTTCCGCCCTTTCCGCCGCTCTCGGCGTTGGTTGTCCGGTCCTTTTTCCGTTTTCTGCGCTTCTCTTCGGCCGCCCATTTCCGGAATTTTTCCAAGATGGCTTGGCAGCCTTTGATGAAGTGCGCCCGGGCCGGCTCGAACTGCTTCTTGCGGCCTTCTGTGATTCCACTGACGCCCATTACCCGCAGCCAGTCATGGCCCTGCAAGGCATCCAGCAGTCGGACAATTTGATCCTTCTCATGTTGAGCTCGTCCCTTTTCCGAGTTCCGTATTGAGCGTTCCAAACGTTCTGCTTTTTTGTGGGCTGTTTCATAGAGCGAATCCGGCAAGGGGTCATCCTTCAGTGCTGCTTTCCCCTTGTGTTGGGTTTCTAAGAAGCTGAAGTTGATGGTCTGGGAATCGTATAGATCGGTAAACAGGGCATCGCCGTAGCCTCGGATGGGATAGGATTCGATCGGACGAGGCTGGAAGCCGCCCGGTTGAGCGACCGATGTGGACTCATGAGTCACAGGGAGATGGGTGCTGCCAATGACAATTGGAGTGTCCAGGTTCAAGACATCTATTCAGAGAATCAATTGACGTTAGTGATCGCTCGGCGAGCCATGCTGATGGCGGGCGTTTCCAAGACCAAGTCGTCCAGGGTTGTAAGAAAAAAAGGGAGGGTAGGGGTTGTGTTGTGACTTACGCTGTTCCTTTGGGTCATTGCCGATTACCTCATCATAGTCGGGAAAGTAGGCGGCCAACTCGCTCTTGAAGCGAGTGCCTTCCTGCGATCGTAATTTGCGACCGCCCTCCTTGATGGTATCGGCAGCATTTGGGTTCAGCCTACTCAATTCGTGCTTCAAGCCATTGACAACCTTTTCTTGGTGTCGCGTGAGACCCGATGGCTGTTTTGTGGTAGTTGTGCTGGGTTTCCCACCAGTGGTGGGAGGGGCACGCGAGGGATTTGGGGGCTTTGGTGCCGCAGTGACAGTGACGACAGGCTTCGGGTTAGTGGCTGGCGTCGGGGGCTTCACGTCGCGCGGTTCAATTGAGGTCGATTGACGAAATGACGGCCGGGCAGGTATCTCGACGGCAAACTCGTATCGAGCCTTTTTGGGAGGAACGGGATCACATTCTCGGGCAGCGGCGGGCTCAAGCGATCGCTTGTTGCGTTGATGGGTGGTGGTGGTGGTGGCCGTGTTCTGCTTAATTGGGGATGGGGACTGTTCGGACTTCGCGTTCGCGAACGGGTGTTGGGTGTGGGCGGCGTGGTTCTGCGGTGACGAGTGCGACCGGTAGGTGACGGTGTTGCTCGAATGCGGATGACGCAGACCTTCAGCTCGTCGCGAGCGGGTCACGGATGTGCTCGTAGCCATTTGAGAGCAAGCCCTTCATGGTGCGAACGACATAGGCCGTGATGCTGGTCGAGAGTTGTGAAGTGCACGAATTGAACGAATTGATTTTGGTCCCTTGGTGAGTTGACTGTTCGTTGTGGTTGAATTTGCTGTGGCCAGCTGCACTTGCTGCTCTTGCCCCGGTCTTTGCTCGTCTTTTTCAGGTCGGGTCGAGTGAACCATGGGCGGGCAGCGCAGCCTGGGATGGGAAGATTGGAAGGTGCAGTGTCCGCTGTGCCTTCCTTGTTGCAATGAATTTGGCTGCGGGCGGGCGCTTGTAGCCCTGAAAGATAGGGCAAGTGCAGTGGAATTAGGTCACAGGCGGCTGCAAGTGTCTCGACACAGAGGCAGAGCAGCCTTCTAGGTTTTCCCCCTTTCACTCGGCAACAACCTGGAAGCCGAGTTCCTCCCTTCAAAGTGGCGGGGTGCAGCTTGTTCGGGCATCCCGTCTTCATGCTGTCCGTTATTTGCTCATTCGCACATCTGCCTCGCTCATCGCCTCGGCTACGACAAAGCCATTCGCAGCGGTGTTTACCCCTTTTGTTCTTGACTGGCCTTTAGCGCAATTCAGCTCAGACCGACCTCGAGCCGGGACCGGGCGCTCAATGCCTAGAAGCGATGTTCTCCTTTCAGACTCCCTTATGGGTAGCAGTTAAGGGGATAAAACGATGAGGCTCTCAATGGCCTGAAAAGAAGTCACCGAATTGAAGTCCTCAACGACGTCAGTAAAGGACTCGGTCGTCCGATCCCCGGCACCGGCCCCGGCCCTCGAAATGGATGGGCGCCGGGGATTTCAAGTGCACAAAGCACACTGATCCACTGGAGACGACAGTGGCCCACCCTCACCACGAGAAACATGCAAGCCAGCATGCTTGGAGTTAGTGATCTACCACTTGTTCCTGGGTTGACCTGGCACGTCCGCAGGTACCGCGCTATCGGTATCAACATCGGGCAATATCTTCCTTCTCAGAAATGGTGAGAGCTCTTCCATACCTATTTCCTTGGTTTTCTCACCACCAAAGGGCTGCTCTTCACTCCGCGATGATGCCGTATGAAGGCTATGCAGAATCACAACGAATATTTCACTCGTCAACTTTCATGTCTTCAAATACTGCTCGCACCAGTGAACATCACCAGGCAGCAAAGGCCCATTGTCGGGTCCCTTCCAAATATGGAAGGCGTCAGACATATGTCCATCGTGTCGAGTAGGACGCGCCGCGTACCCCTTGTCAACATTGAAATATCATATGAGAAGCCTGCAACTCCCTGAACCGAGCTTCATCTTCTCTCTCGTTAACATCTACTGTCATGTCATCGTAGTCCCATACTCGGCGATGAGATTGTCCACCGTCACTCACCATGAGATGGCGACCCTCACTGATGCTAAAGAACTAGAAAGTTGGCTCTGGTCAGTTCGCTATGCCATCTCTGCCTTGTTCATCGTCCTGCTCCCAGGACGGCTGTATCAACTCCAGCAGCAACCAGTCTGTGTCAGGTCCAACTGGCGCCAGTATATCAAATTGGTATTTTCCCTTTCAAAGGCTTTCCTCAAATCAGATAATCGCACATAAGACTTACATCTCGCACAGGCCGTAACAGCTCTGTTCTCCGTCCAGCAACTAGCCACTGCATATTTCCTTATCTCGACAGTAGTTCAGTCCAGGTAGCCCTGCTTCAGGCAGCTTCACTAGGCCTGGTGATCATCTCTCAGTTAGAGCACCGAAGATATGTTAAACCATCAAGCCTTATCCTCCTCTACCTCTTAACTTCTGGTCTTTGCGACTCGGTACAGCTCACAATACCTTCTCTGCGCTATCTTGACAGACGCGATGAGCGTGCTATCACTGGATGGCAGTTGGCAGTTAAGGCTGTAGTTCTCTACATCGAGTGTTTGAGCAAAGAAAACGTTTTGAATGAAGAAGACCATACCGACTCGTTAGAGGAGAGAGCCAGCGTTCTCAGCAGGGCCTTTGTTTCTTGGATCGGCCCTGTCGTCAAGGAAGGCTATAGTATGGTTCTGGTGAATGAGAGACTCCCAAGTGTTGATCGTGAGTTGAAGTCTGGGAGCCTTCGAGCGTCGATTCTGCGAACGCTGTCCCAAAATTGTGAGTCCTAGCACTGAATAAAATCATAACCCCAGTTTACCAATAGTCTCTCGGCTTCATCTCCATTAGCATTGGTACTGCTGAAATGTCTTCGCGCTCCCTTTCTCACAGTTATTGTCTCGCGACTCTTCGTCATCATTTTTCGGTATGGCCAGCCGGTATTGATCCGTTAAGCCATTGAATATGTACAATCCCCGGAAACCAATGAGGATAAAGGTTATGTCTTAGTGTTCATTGCCGCCATTATCTACATTGGTCTTGCGGTAGGTCAACGCGTTGCTCATTCACTCGTATAACTGACACTGACATTCCTCATAGCTGTCAACGAGGGCCTGTCAACGACGGCATACCAACAGGGCTTAAACCGAATACAGGTCATGATTCGAGGTGCCCTGCTTGGGCTGGTTCATGAAAACTCGCTGCTCGCTCGCCATGAGCCGTACAGCAAAGGGAAGACAGTCGTTATTGCATCAACAGACGTGAGTGCCCTCGAAGGTGCCCCAAGATTGCTACACGAGTCCTGGGCCCTGTTGATTGAGGTAGTCATTGGAAGCGTCCTGCTGGCCAAGCAAGTTGGATGGCTATGGCCGGTGCCTCATGTGGTTATCATCAGTGAGTCTCCATGTCTAGAGTTATGTGCGACTTAGCACCCGTCACTTACCATCTGATGACAGTTTGCTCTCGAGTTAGCAGGTATGTCGCCCGCAATCTCATAAGTAGCCAGGCTACGTGGAATGCTGCGACATAGGGATGGATCTCCGCGACTTCTACGATGTTGGGCTCCGTCAAAACCATCAAGATGCTGGGTCTTCAAGGCGTCGTTGAGAAACACATACTTGGGCTGAGAGAAGAAGAGCTCAATAAAGGGAAGCGTGTTCGCTGGATTATGTCTATGCACAATGCTAGCGGTATGTCCTCGGTACCCTACTATACCTTCAACTCGCGACAAAACCTTTTCCATTTCTAACAATTCATCAGCCAACGCCCTGGGAATGTTTGCGCCGGTCATCACTATCATCCTCTTCGCCATCATCACTATGGCAAACGGTACCACCCTCGACACCAAAACAGCCTTCCCGACAATTGCCGTCCTCGCCTTAGTGACGCACTCAGCAAACATGGTCATGACCTGAACGCTGCAGTGTTCTGGATAACCAGCTCAAGTACGTGGTTCATTGACTAAATAAACTGGGACAATGCTTTGTGCTGACCCTCATAGCCAATAATGTTGATCTGAGTGACAGTGTTGTTATTCTTGAACACCGCATTATAGAACAAGGCACTTGGGAAGAGCTAAGGGACAAGAGTCAAAAAATTACCGAGTATATCCATCATGATGATACGGATACAGCGGATAAGGAAGAGTCGAGCCCATCTGTGATAATCCAAAATAAGGCACGGAGCCCACCAACGACGTCCCCGGATGACCTCAAACGCTCACAAGGCGATATGTCGCTTTATTGTAAGTACTAACTCCCAGCAGGAAACACAAGGAAGCTAACGAGGCTATACAGGGTACTACTTCTCCAATGCTGGCCCCCTGAACATCCTGCTGATGGTAGCTTGCACGGCATCATACTCCTTCTTCATCACCTTCCCTCAGTATTGGGTCAAGTGGTGGACTCAGAACGTCGAACTCGACACGGCCAGCAAAAGAGGCACCATCTTCTACGCAATAGGCTATGCCCTCCTATACCTGATGGCCTGGATATCTGCGAACGTTGCGATGCTCTCGACCGTTTTTTTTGAATTGCCCCAACCTCCGGATTGGCTCTTCATCGAACTCTTTTGCGCACCATCATACACGCACCTCTCCTCTACTTCTCGGCGGCAGACACAGGCGTTTTCCTGAACTACTTCAGTCAAGACATACAGCTCGTGGACAAAACGCTTGCGCCAGCTGTTATGGCCTTTGCCACGCAAGTGTTCAAGATGATGATGCAAGCGTCTCTGCTACTGGCTGCGCAGCCCATCATGGCCATCACTCTTCTCATATGTGCCGTGATCGTGTACGCAATACAGAAGGTCTACCTGCGCACTTCACGCCAGCTTCGACTGCTTGAGCTCGAGAGTCGGGCGGCTGTGAACTCGTCTCTTCTGGAAACCGTTAAGGGTATCGAGACAATCCGGGCATTTGGCTGGAGAACCGAAGTCGCGCTAGATAACGTTCGTGTCGTCGACTTAAGCCAACGTCCTTTCTACCTCTTGCTCTGTCTTCAAAGATGGCTCAACGTCGTTCTTGATCTTCTCATCGCCGGTGTAGCCGTCGGCACAATCTTTCTCGCGGTCAGCTTGAAGAGCACGATGACTGGAGGCCAGGTTGGCGTGGCCCTTTCGGTCATCATCGCTGCCAACGCCACTCTCCTGAGCTTGGTTCAGTCGTGGACGAATTTGGAGATCTCGCTCGGCGCCATCTCGCGATGATGACGGTCGGTTGAGACGGCTGCTTTGGGTTTTGGATGGCGTGGGTCATCCATCCGAGGAAGGTACAATCAAGAGATGTTCACAGAGCGGCGTCGATTGCGGAATTCCTCCTCTGCACCTTCCAGTTGCTGCCCAGACACGACGGAAGGAAGAAGACAGTCTCCGTCCGAGCTCTCGTGGTCGGAATTGCACCATGCTAGGGTTCCCCTACCTTATCCTCTTCGTCCCTTTCCTTGTATTATTCCAACATCCACCCGCCAACAACCTCATCTTCTCTCAGTTCAAGCATCTTCCCACCCAGGTCCAATTCAACAATGAAGCCGCATCACACCTAGATTTATACTTGCCAAATCCGTGCGACTTTTTACCTACTTTTAACTCTAAACTTTATTCACCATACAGCTCGACATGGCTCAATCACCACGCCTCCAAATTGAAACACAAACATCAAGACATTGTAGCACACAGCCCGTCCACACTATTGCGGCCCGTCTTACAGAGTTCCCGAGAATGCCAAATTCCAAATAACACACAAAACCTTAAATCGGCACATGCAAGCCCGTTCCTGGAACCAGGAGCTAGGGTCTCCTCATGCGAGGGAGAGAAGCAAGCAAACACGGCATGACCTAACTGCAGTACGTATTCGGCATGTATAATAACTAGGTTCCTTGTCCCCAGTTCCCAAGAACTGCCTGGGACTTACCGCTCCCTTTTTTTCCCTTCTCAAAAAGATTCTTTGAGTTTTTTGTTACCGCTTATGTAAGGAGGCCTGTTGCATTCCCTACGAACCGATGATGACCGACAGGCTTTTGGTACTACACACCGTCTTCGTTCTTTTCTGCGTTCTCACGAATACATCATTGTCTGTCTGTCTGTTCAGCCCGGCATGTTCTTTGATTAGAAAGTAGGAAGGGCAAGTTCCCTTTTTATGTCGTATCACGCAGACTGGGTTTGGTGTTGCGTGGCATCCCTGGTATCCCTTTGGTTTTATGATGACTTTTTCTTTTCGGGCTGACCCGGGATTTGGGTCAAGTTGTTTGCTAGTTGAACACTGAAGTTTCGAAAAGTTATCACTGCCATCTATCTAGTGACTGATCCCTTCCGCTTTTTTTTTGCTTTTTTTTCTTACGGACTTAACCCGAAAGTTGACTGATCGACTTGATCGGTCAAACGACTGTCGCATCTTTCCCCAGTAGCCATGGCCAACAGCACATCAACATCAATATCAACAACTCGGACGGCGATAGCTACTTCATCCGCCGCCGCACACTCATCAACATCTACCTCTTCCCCTAGCAAACATGACCCGGAAACCGGTTACCACGACGGCGACATCGCCTTCCTCCTCCTCTGCACCGTCTTGGTTATGCTCATGATTCCCGGCGTCGGCTTCTTCTACTCCGGTCTCTCACGACGCAAATCCGCCCTCTCCCTGATTTTCATCTCCATCCTCGCCTGTGCTGTCACCTCAATACAATGGTTCATCTGGGGCTTCTCGCTCTCCTTCTCTCCCGGTGTTGCATCCTCCGGTCTTATCGGCACTTTAAACAACGCGTTTTTTATGGGAGTTCTAGACCAACCTTTCGTCAACAATGCTCACCCGATTCCCGATTTGCTGTTTGCTGTCTACCAGGGCTTGTTCAGCGCCATCGCTGTTGTGCTAGCGGCTGGCGCCGCGGCCGAGAGAGGGAGATTACTCCCCTGCGCAGTGTTTATGTTCGTCTGGGCCACTCTAGTTTATGATCCCGTCGCGTGCTGGACGTGGAACCCCCATGGGAAGGGCGGCTGGGCTTATGCCATGGGCATTCTGGATTGGGCCGGCGGCACGCCCGTGCATATCGTGGGCGGGTGCGCATCGCTGGCGTACTCGATGGTGCTAGGCAAGAGAAAAGGGCATGGCACGCACGAGCTGAATTATAGGCCGCATAATGTGGCCAGTGTCATCATTGGGACCATTTTCCTGTGGGTCGGATGGTTCGGTTTCAACGCGGGGGGCGCGCTGGCTGCGAATTTGAGGGCCGTGGTAGCAGTGGCGACGACGAACCTGGCGGCTTGTGTTGGAGGAATAACGTGGTGCGTGCTGGATTGGAGATTTGAGAGAAAGTGGTCGGCTGTTGGGTTTTGTTCGGGGGTGGTGGCTGGGTTGATTGCTATTACGCCGGGGAGTGGTGAGTCTTCTTTTTTTTTTTTTTTATGTTCTTTTCTTGAGAGAAGGACTATGTTTACTGACAAGTGACGAACGCAGGATTCGTCCCCGTCTGGGCCGCCGTCCCGTTCGGCATTTTCGGAGCCGGGCTAGCTAACTATGGCACCAAGATCAAGTTCCTCTGCAACATCGACGACGCCCTCGACACCTTCGCCGTCCACGCCGTTGCAGGTCTGGTCGGCAACATCCTCACCGGCGTTTTCGCGTCCAAAGCCATTGCTCACCTAGACGGCGCCACGAATATTGATGGCGGCTGGCTCAACCACAACTGGAAGCAAGTTCTCTTCCAGATCGCAGGCTCCGTCGCCGGCGGAGTCTACTCCTTCATCATGACAGCTCTGATCGTGGTGGTATTGGACCTCATTCCAGGTCTGAGCCTAAGGGTATCGGAGGCGGCAGAGGTGCTGGGCATTGATGACTCCGAGATCGGCGAGTTTGCCTATGACTATGTCGAACTGACGAGGGAGGTGGGCATTGACGGAGGAGTGGCGGGGAGTATCATGGATGGCGTGGGTGAGACAGGGAGCATGTTCTCTAATGCGCAGCTGAGACAGCAGCAGCAGCAGGTTGGGAGGAGTGCGAGTCCTACAATTGCTTCGGCGGCTGGCGCAAGGGCGTTCACGAGAGAGGACACGAAGGATTCGGCGATTGTGTTTGGGAGTGGACAGCCTGCAATTTATGGGTAACTGTTTTTGAAGAAGAAAAAACTAAGAGGAATCTGGCGCTTTGAAATGGGACAAACAGCTTTCTGGTTGCGGAAAGGTAGTCAAAATCTTGGACAACTCCGACATCTTTTTCATTTGTACAATCCATATTGATAATATTACGGTAGCCAGCACATGATACGAGGACCTCGTTCTTCCGCTCCAATTTCTGCTTGGCGCCCTTCGCTGTCTTTAACTTGGATTCCTTGCTTGATCACTCATTGCCAGCATCGTTCCTTCCTTTCACATCTAATTACCCATGTCCCTTCCTCGTTCCTCCTTTGACGTCCTACACATCTTCTCCCCCATAGAGGTACTTCAAGGCCCAAATCACAACCCGCTACTTCCCAATCTGAGAAGCACTCACATTCCCCCATAAAATCACTTTCTTACCACGTCCTTTCCCAACAGCACCAAATCCAAACCACATCACATCACTCGTGGTGCAGTGGTATGAACGTCCTCCACAACCAGAGTCAGTCAGTCATCTCCTCATCGGCTCCTGGTTCGACCCCCAATTGAACTTCGTTTTGAGTTGTTTGTTAGTCAGACAGACACTCTACAGACAACATTCCCACGTTCGCATGATGATAGATTGTACTTAATCAGGAGGGAACCTTCGTTTGAAGGACCGATGAATTTTGAAAATCTTTCGATTTCTGAGAGCGTTGGAGGTTCTTCGTTGAGAAGTGTGAATTGGAAACTACAGTGCCGACATTGCTAACAGTTGGTGCTGTTCTTCAGGTCTTTCCAACTGAGTCTCCTCTTTTTTTTTTTTTTTTTTTTTTTTTTTTTTTTTTTTTTTTTGTGGGGGGTGGGGGGGGGGGGGGGGGGGGGGAGAAAAAAAAAAAAAACCTTTTTTTAGAAAATAAGTATGACCTCGGCGCAAACAACCACACCCCCACAAAAA